>APFE031656731.1:67591-86824 GCA_000404065.3 Pinus taeda | reverse complement strand
TTACAATGAGGCTCGAAGGCCTATTTATTATTGAGAAACAATGGAAAACCCTTCACATTCCAAAACGACCCTTAGAAGATGAAACGCCAAATTGTGGGCCCCGTTTTGGGTAAATTGGTACATCAATTTCCCGGGGTCGTAACTTTGGCATACGATCTCCGTTTGACTCGTATGATAGCTCGTTAGAAAGATCTATCCGAGAACTACCACTTTGGGAAGGGCAACATTAGTCCATGGACCCATGTTGCCCCCAGATTCCCCAAAAAACGTCGTTTAGGGCCTCAAAACGGCTCCGGAAGTTCAGGACCCGAAAAACTGCTAAAAATAGTAAATTGTGCTACAATTACGGAAACTGAAAAACTGAAAGAGACAAATGTGGGGGTCCAAATGGGATAGGTGGGTGGCCACCAACATCCACCTGGATCATCCATTGTATCTGGGAGATGGTTTGAAGTTTGAGGGTTCTTGCTAAGTTTCAGGTAAACTGAGCAATTCCCGGGGGTACTTATGGTTAGTTTTCAACCAGGGGGAGGGATAATACATAGGGGAAGATTTATTTAATATTAGTAGGGGGGACGGGAGAAATAGGGAGCTACATAATAATGTTAGTGGTTAATATGGAGATGGTAAGAAAACGCTAAGTTCAGGAGACCTTAGGCTGTTACAAGGGGGTAGAACCATTCTTTAGAGAAAGTATGGAACAACTTTGAGTAACGAAGGTCTTTACTCGAGTTACTGTTATGAAAATGATGAAACTTAAGAGGTATCAAGCAGATCTTGACCTCTTTTGGGGAAGTTAGTTAATGATTGGGGAAAGCGGAGAAGGGGAGTTAGTTATACCTCTTTTGAGCTTCTCGCATAGAATTGCCTGCTGATTGTGTCCTGAGTGAGATAACACCTGAAAATCTGGAACTGATCAGCAATTAGGATTCAGCAACCTCAGAACTACCTACCCAGCCTACTTACCTAGCATTTTTTCTTCTTTTGATTTGGGTGCACTTAGACTTGCAAACCCATCATTCCCTTTTTCTTTTGATGCTTTCCTATCTACATACTACCCTTATTTCTTCCAAGGGCCCAGATTAAGCTGTTGGGCTCCTCTACTTCTCTACCTATCTAAGAATCTACCAAGATTAAGCTGTTTGGACAAATTTACATTCTCTATATTCTAAAACAGGAAATTTAAACCTAGGGAGACCAAGATTAAGCTGTTTGGACCTCCCTTTAACTGAAAATTGGCGATACCGGGATAACTTTTCAAAATTTGGAAGGCAATTGAATGAACTTGGAGTAGCCTCCTTTGCTTGGAGACTGTTAAGCAAATATGGAGCATTGCAGTATGCAAAGTATGACATATTTGGCCTGTAAAAATGTCAATCATAAAATATGAATAACCTGCTGCAGCAGGAAGCTAACAGTGGCTCCACTTGGGGATGGCTTCTCCTTGTGAGAAGCCAAGAATAGCAGGTCATAATGCCTTAGTCTTTAGTTGTTGTTGTTAAACTATAAAGCGCCGCCTGCTTTCTTTTGCGTGCTTCCCCATTATAAACTCTTGCAAAAAAAAACAAAAAACTTATATACACAACTATGTACAAGCCAACCACCATCTGCTCTTTTCAAGTAGGAGGATCATTGTAGTGCTTCAACATCCGGCCATTGACCGAGCCTTCTTCAGCTGTGCTATCATCTGGAGATTTAAAAAATAGGTGTTATTTCCTTGCACAGCGCTAATAATGTATGGACCTTTCCACAAAAAATCGAATTTTGCGTGTTTGCCCTTATCTTCTCTTCGTGCATCCCATCTTAGAAGTTTGCTTCCTACCCAGAAATCCTCTGTTTTAGTCTTCTTATCAAACATTTTCTTGAGTTTTTCCTATAGTACCTGAGCTCTATTGAAAACCTGCTCTCTGGTTTGCTGAAGGTGAATGGTCTGATTAAGTCTTCTCTACATGTCATTCGGTTCAGCCTGAATTTCTTGCAACAATTTCATAGTGGGTATGCCCAGAGATTAAGGAAACTTGGTTTCCATGCCATATACAAGTTCATAGGGGCTCATCCCGATGGATTTTTTGGTGGACAGTTTGTCTGCCCATAGAGCATTTGTGAGCTTTTTGTGCCAGTTCTTTTTGTTTTCTTCCAGCATCTTCTTTATGATATTGATGAGGCTTTTGTTGGAAGACTCGGACAAGCCATTACCTTGTGGGTAATAAGCTATGGAGTGACCTAAGGTAATGTGGTATTTATGGCAAAAGTTAATGATTTTTTTAGATTTGAAAGCAGCAACGTTATCGGTAATAATTTTCTCCGGGTAGCCAAATCTAGAAAGGATGTTGCTCTCAAGGAATTGGATAATGGTGGAGTCACTGGCTTGTCTACATGGGATGGCTTCAATCCATTTGGTGAAATAGTCGGTGGCTGTTAGAATCCATTTGTGTTGGCCTGAGGAAGAGGGATGGATTTCTCCAATGAAGTCAAGCCCCCATTGTTGAAAAGGTTTCTCGGTTGAAACGGGCTTTAGGGGCAAGGGCAATAGCTTTCTTTTTCCTTCAAAGATTTGTCATTTGTGGCATGAGGCAGTAAACTTCTTCACATCTGCAAATAAAGAAGGCCAGTAGTAACCAGCCCGTAAGATCTTGTCAGCCATGGATTTCCAATATAAGTGTACTCCGCAGTCACCTGCATGAAATTCTTTCATGATGCTGTTAGTTTCATTTATAGTTAAACATTTAAGCAAAACACCTTCATAATGTTTCCAAAACAAAGCACTATCTATGACACAGAATTTCGATGATTTCATCCTTAAAAATCTTTTCTTGGTTCTGGACAATCTTGGGGGAGCGCACAGGTTTAACAATATAAAGCAAATATCAGTGTACCAAGGGGACTGTATGAAGGTTTCACTAATCTGTGGAGTCGCCAGCTCCGGTTCATCGTCTAGTTGATTAATGTCTAATGCTTGGAAGTTTGTTTCATACATTAGCTTGGCTAGCCCTTGTCCTTTTATGAGCTTGGTGGGCTTTATCTCAATGTCGTATTAAAGGATGCTAGCAATCCATTTGCCTCTTCTGCCTTCCAGTCCCTCTTGAGTTAGTATATCCTTTACAACAGCATTAGGGACATATGTGATCACATGGGAGTACAGGATGTAAATTCTGAAGTCTTTGATGGCTTTGACCAGCGCGTAGGCTTGCTTCTCCATAATCTGAAATTTTAGGGGTGCGTCTCTCAAAGCTCGGCTGAAGAAAGCAATTGGCTTCTCGTTGCCCTGATCATCTTTCTGCAGAAGGACCGCAGCTATAGTGTGTTCAGATGCGAAGGAAAAAATGATAAAATCTCTGTCAAATTGAGGACAGGTGTTTGAGTCAGGGCAGTTTTTATACTCTCGAAAGCTTGCTTGGCTTTAAGAGACCATCTTACCTTGGCGTCCTTTTTTAGCATGTTGCTCAATAGCCTTACTAGCTCGGCTAAATTTGGGATAAATCTTCTTAGGAAGTTGATCTTTCCGAGGAATGCTTGCAATTCTTTTGTGTTTCTTGGGTAAGGGATTTGGAGGATAGCTTGAATTCTTTCTGGGTCAATTCTGATCCCATCTTTTGATATTATATGCCCTAAAAGCTTGCCTTCCTCCAGGGAAAACAGAGACTTCTTAGGGTTCAAGGAAATGCCGTATTTCCTACATGTGATGAAAATTTGCCTTAAGTGCTTAAAGTGCTCTCGATCCGATTTGGAGAATGGGGTCAGGTCATCCAGGTAAACTGCAAGGAAATCGTGTATCTCCCTGTCAAACGCAATATCCATTGCCCTTTGAAAGGTAGCACCGGCGTTTTTCAGCCCAAAAGGAATTTTACATACTTGAACGTTCCCCAGGGTGTGGTAAAAGCTGTTTTGTCCTGATCGTTTGGGTGAACAAGGATTTGGTTAAATCCTGAGAATCCATCTAGTAGAGAAATCCTAGAGGAACCCACTACTCTTTGCAAGATATAATCCATTTTGGGCAACGGGTAGTGGTCTTTTAGAGAGACCTGGTTTAAATTTCTCAAGTCTACACACAGTCTTATCTCTCCTATTTTCTTTCTGGTGGGGACTAAGTTGGACACCCATTCAGAGAATCTAATGGGCGCAATGATGCCTGCTTCAAACATTCTCTTTATTTCTTTTTCAATCAAAGGAAGAAGCATGGGGTTGATTCTTCTGAGTTTTTGTTTGAATGATTTTTGATTTGGTTTTAGGGGAATGGTATGTTGGATTACTGAGGTGTCATAGGACTTTAAGTCCTCATAACTCCAGGCAAATACATCTTGGAATTATTTGAACAAATCCACATATTTCGGTTTTTGGTCAGGAGGCAGATTTTTGGATAATTTAATCATTCTGGGACGTTTTGCTGTTCCTATGTTGTGTTCTTCTATGGCGGCATTCAAAGGTTCCATCTTTGGTTTTTTGGCCACATCGTTGTCATCAAACATGTCTTCCAATGGTGTAAGGCCGATAGGAAGAACATTACCTTTTAGATCAATGAACTCATCTTTTATCTTGGTTGTTTTCTATGAACAACTTTGTTTCAGTTGCCCTATGTTTGTAGTGTCGAAAACAGTTGGGCTTAGGATTTGTTTAGCTGTTGCAGCTGTTAGAGTCAGGTGTTTTTCCTCTACTAACAGTTGTGATTCAGCTATCGCATCCATGTCACTGTTTGTGTTGGAGAATTCGTCCTCCAGAGTGAAAAAATTGTTAATTTGGGCATCATCTTGGAATACCTGCCAATCCTTGACATTGTTAGGGAGTGAAGGTCTGTGTTTTATTTTAGTAGTGAAATGGTGACTTGGTTGAAAGGAAAGTTTACATGTGCTAGTGAAGGTGGCTAGGCTATGGGCATGAATATTATGGTCTCATGCAATTTTGGCCAGCTCAAATTCACTGAAGGCGTTGAGCAATTCGCTGGCAGCAACTCTGTAAGCTCTCATTCTACTATCATTAGCGACAAAGTTGCCCTTTATCTATTGTGTGATCAAATCTGAATCACCTAGGATGGAGATGGTAATAGCTCCCAGGGTTTTGAGCAACTTGAGACCTAAGAGAAGAGCTTCATACTCCGCCATATTGTTGGTACATCTGAAATTGATTTTATAGGCATGGCCTTGTGCGCGATTCTCGTGAGTATTGTAAATCCATACTCCAGCCCCTGCTCCTAACTTGTTAACTGAACCATCAAACTCCAAATACCATGTGGCTTTTCGTTCGAGGTTTGTATTGAGAGTTTCAGTTGTTTTGGGAACAGGTGGACTGGTAATTTATGTTTCGGGATTTTCTTCTTGCTGCTTGTTGGTTGCTTTAGCTGTTGAGACAATCTCATGGGTATTGGCAACCGATTCCTCATTGACGTTCATTCCTTGCTCCAAAGATAACGACTTATCATCAGTTGGAGGGCTGGTGTTATGATTGAATAAAATAAAAGAATCCATATCAAAATGGATTGAGTATATGGGAAAATTTTGGGGTTGTTTCTCACTACTTACCACATATTTCATTAACATTTCTCTATAAAGTCTCTTTGGTTGCCCAAAGATAGATATAGTGGCATAAGAGAGGTCGAGTTGAAGGGATCCTTGCAATTTTGCTCCCCACAATCTGGATAGAAGCATACCATACTTTGTGGGAATGTCAGCAACTACTACGTCCATTAAAATTGTCTTGTTGGGGAATTGGACTAAGGAGACACAAAGGTCTTTGATCAAGCCTAAACATTTGACCTGACGTGAATCAAAAGAATACCGATATTTGTAGGGCCTGGTGAAATCGAGATTCAACTTTTCCATTACAGCTTTGGGCATGAGGTTATGTGAGGCGCCTGAGTCAAACATAGCATTGTGCAGTATTTTGTCATGTATGTGCAGACTAACATAGAAAGGTGGAACAGGTCCGTATGTTTTCTTTCCGTCAACTTCTGGCCCAAACAGTAGTTCAGGGGTATCATCTAAAACGTTTACATCATCCCTAACTTCTGGCAATTGAAGCGACTTTTGAATTTGTTGTCTATATACATCATGCTTAGCCAGTTCTGAGAGGGGCATGGAAATTTTGAGTTTTCCAATCTCTGCTTCTAAACTGAATGGTTTTTCTACTGAGTTCTTGGCATTGACAGTGGTGAATTTCTCTTTTTTAGGTATACTCTCTATGTTCTCTTTTGGAATGTCAGTATCATGGTGTATGACCGTTTGTGGCAATTCTGTTTTGGGAAGATGTTCGGGGATGCTATTCAGATTTTCTTTTGGGTGGGAGGGGGCCAGAGGTTGATCAATAGGAGAGTGTGTCTCTGTTACATCCTCCACGGTAACTTGGTGGGGGTTTGGGAAAGATCTGCCAGCTGGTTGATTGTTGGTGATCCTCCCTTTAGTTTTGTTGAGCTGTTTGTTATCTTTCGTTTTGCTAGGTGGGAGAACATCAACAGTCCTTGTTCTTAATTTGTATTGCTTGTGTACCTCGTATATAGCAGTGTCATATCCTTGTTTAAAGTCAAAGGACTCTCCCGATTTGGTGCGGAATTGTTTTGTATCAAGGTATGGTCGGTCTTCTTCTGTGAGGAAGATTTGTTCTTCGTTTTCTGAATCTATCAAGTTCGTATGTGTCCCATCTGTGGGCTCAGCGGATGTAGATACCCCCGCATAGTTTTCTTGAAAAAGAGGCCTAATATCGTGGTCCGGACTGGCCCTACCTACGTTTGAGTTTTGGGTTTTTCTGAAGTTTGGGTTCCTTGTGGCATTGGGCTGTTGACCTTCCCATGAAGTTTTCCTCTCAAGACTATCTAATCTGTCTCCCAGCCTATGCATGCCACTAACGACTGCATCTAGCTTCTGCTCGAAGGAGGAAGGCTCTTCTTTGAAAGTGGTTCTTCTCTCAGTTCTGGTTTTGTTTCTTTTAGCGATTAGATTTGGTTCCACGCTCACTACAGCATCTTGCATTTCTGTGAGGCTTTGAGGGGCTCTTTCCCTTAATTGATATGCCATCTCGGCATCGAAGCCATCGGGGAATTTGTATAACGCGAGGTCAGGTGGAGGTCTTAAATTTGGTGGTATTCCATTGTAAACATTGTTAAATCTGGCACAGTAATCCAGAACAGCTTCCCTAGGTCCTCTCTTGATAGTATCATACTCGGATAGTATGTGCAGGGGGTCTTTCTTTTTCTCCCATCTGTTAACGAATGTCCGGTATAAGGCTTCCGGGTGTACTATAGAATTGGGTGGAAGAGCCCTAAACCAGGTTCTGACATCACTGGTGAAACTTTGGACAAAAATCTTCATTCTTACACTCTCATCATCAATCTCATAATTCTCAAAATAATCCTGCATTTTCTTTGTATGCTTTAGGGTGGTGCAGGACGTTGTGCCATCAAAATAAGTGATTTTTGATTGATAGTCCTGAGGCTTAGCCCCAGGATTAGCAGGTAATTGTAATGGCGCATACCTAGCCATGATGACGGGGATAAGTGGAGCACCTAAAGCAGCAGGGGTCACAGGAATAACCGGGGTAGAAGGAGTAGTAGTGGTAGTAGGGATATGAGATAGAGGTGTAGAGGAGCTACTTGGAGAAGGGGGTGATGAGCCAGGGGAACTCGGGGTTGACCGGAATAAAACTTTGACAGGGGTTGATACACTGATTGGCTGAATTGTTTCAGGATTAGCAGCAGTTTGGTATTCTTTTTGCTTTTGTTTTCTAATGATCTTAGGAATTAAATTCGGATTTTCAACAATAGGTGGGCTGTTTGGATCAGGATTTGATCGTGTATTACGTGTTTGTTTCTTAGGAGCTAGCTTCTAATATATTTTTTAGGAAATTTTCTTAAAATCGCAACAACACAGGTCGATCGAGACTTTCACAAATCGGTTTCTTCCTCTGTAGGGCTGCAGAGTGGTTTAATGAATTTATCTAAGGAGGTCCCCAGTCGATTCACCATTATGTTATCACTCAGGTTGTCCCTAGGCTCCTTATAGGGATACAGCTGAGGTAACCACAAACCAATCTTTGGATTGCAGGTTCTAGCCCACCTGCAATCAGAGAGGGCTGTCTCTTTAGTGATTCAACTTTTGTTGATGATTTTAGGCTAGCTTTTGGCTCAAGGGTTTTTTGTTGGTGTTTGGATGGAGGGTAGGAATCTCAAACAAAGAGGCAAGGTAAGGTGTGATAAGTTTCGAACCATTGGGCGTGGAGTCGTGGATTAAGGCTTTCTATAGCGTTTTCTTGGTCACAAGGGGATTATGGAGCGGGATAGCCACACAAGATACAATTATCGATCTACTGAAAGGATGGAATGAAAATCAGGGATGAAAGGCAAAGGAGAATCATTTCATCATGCTGAAAAAGAGGAGAAATGGATGAATGGGGATCTAGGAGCAGTTATGAATTCCTAAATATTTATTCATATGTGAAAGAAATAGCGTAAACAAGATCATTTAAGTATACATGCTCATGGCTATTTCTGATGAAAAGATAGAAAAACGCAGAAATTGAACTTAAGGTGTAGTGAAACAAATCTTAAGCTATTCATTTTTCCTACAATTTAGAAGGTGGAACGGTGGTAAAAAACATGAAAATTAACAGAGGAAAGAAACACTTATTGAATCATGTAGAAGCACAGGAATTCCGTAATCACTCCTTGGCCAAATGAACACATCAAGTAGTTTTGAAATCCACAATTTGAGCAATCTTTGATTATAGAAAATATGACAGTTACAGTGCAGGTCTCTGCTTGGAGAAAACGCTGGGAAGCAGACTAAGAAAATGTCTTAGATTCACTAACTAACCAACCTACCAACCAACCAACCCCTCACTACATTGTTCAGGGTGGTATTTATAAGCAAAATATCAGAAAAACATTCATTACAATTGACCTAAACAGGTCTGCTAGAAAAGCTCTTCAAAAATCTAAGTGTTGCTGGAATTAAATGCAGGTAAGTCCTTTTGGCTGCGCTAGGGGCAGCTGAATCAGAAAATACTATGATGTGGCCCTTGGAGGCTTGATGCGGTGCTGCTGGAATGATTGTGCTTCGGGAACTGTAGTTCTGCTCTGGTGCGAGTTAAATGTGCAATGATTATGATTTGAGGGTGTTGAGTGGCTTCGCCCTCTTTCTTTGACTCTGCTGGAAGGTATTAAATGTTCTCCTGCTTCGGACTGCTGCTTAAGATTTTCACTGATACTCTTTGCCGCTACATTGATGGCTTCCACCGTCTACTGATACTCTTTGACACGCTTGATACCTGATGATTTGATCTGATACACTTTAAACTCTGTCATCGATCTCCTGCTGTCTTTAAACCAGATCAATTTGGTACGAATTGGCGATTTTCGGGCTTTTTCGGTGCAGAATGGGCCAAGGGATCAAAAGATTCGCCGAAGATTCCCCGTAGCGATGCGCTATTAGCGCTTCGCGCTAATCACGCATCGAAAACCGCCTCTGTTTCTTGTTCTGGAGCTCTAAAGTGCGATTTCTTTTCCTGCGCGAATTTTCAGCTTTCTGGCTGCTGATGTCAGCATGACGTCAGCAGTACGGTGGATGATGTCAGCCTGCGGTGGGTCCCTGGTACAGAAGTGACATGGCGGGGTGCTGATACTGAAGGCGATGCGATGAGCTTCTCCGATGCGATCGCAATATCGCATCGGCGGGGAACGGAAGGTGGTTCAATTGGACATTTGGCGCTTGCGACTGTTGATCGTCGATATTGCGATATCGCGTGGGGTGGTGACGGATGGGTTATAACTTGCATGGAGAGGAAACTGCGATGTTGTGATGTGATCTGACTTTATATGGTCTGCGGAGTGTTAAGGAAGTCGGCGAGGGGTTTGTTGTGGTCGAAAAGGAGTAAGTAAGTGGGTACGAAAGGCGTTTGAGGCTTCGGAAGGGGTCTGATCACCTCAAAGGGATTTTATACTCTGGAAGGAGTCCATTGTATTTGAAAGATGGCTTGAAGGGGCAGCATGAGGGTTCTTGCTAAGTTTCAGGTAAACTAAGCAATTCCCGGGGGTACTTATGGTTATTTTTCAATCACGGGGAGGGATATTTACATAGGGGATGATTTACATAATGTTAGTAGGGGGATAGGAAAATATAGGGAGCTAAATAATAATGTTAGTGGTTAATATGGAGATGGTAAGAAAGTGCTAAGTTCAGGAGAGCTTAGGCTGTTACAAGGGGATATAACCATTCTTCAGAGAGAGTATGGAACATCTTTGGGTAAAGCAGATCTTTACCCAAGCAAATGCTATGAAAATGATGAAACTTAAGAGGTATCAAGCAGATCTTGACCTATTTTGGGGAAGTTAGTTAATAATTGGGGAAAGTGGAGAAGGGGAGTTAGTTATACCTATTTTTGAGCTTCTTGCATAAAACTTCCTGCTGATTGTGTCCTGAGTAAAGATGACGTTTGGAAATCTGGGACTGATCAGCAATTAAGATTCAGCAACCTCAAACTACCTACCTAGCCTACTTACCTAACATTTTTTCTTCTTTTGATTTGGGTGCACTTAGACTTGCAAACCCATCATTCCATTTTTTCTTCTTTTGATTTGGGTGCACTTAGACTTGCAAACCCATCATTCCATTTTTTCTTTTCATGCTTTCCTATCTACAGACTACCCTTATTTCATCTGAGGTCCCAGATTAAAATGTTGGGCTCGTCTGCTTCTCTACCTATCTAAGAATCTGCCAAGATTAAGTTGTTTGGACAGATTTACATTCTCTATATGCTAAAACAGAAAATTTAAACCTAGGGAGACCAAGATTAAGCTGTTTGGACCTCCCTTTAACTAAAAATTGGCGATACCAGGATAACTTCTCAAAACTTTGGAAGGCAATTAAATGAACTCTGAGTAGCCTTCTTCGCTTGGAGACTGTTAAGAAAATATGGAGCATTGCAGCATGCAAAGTATGACATATTTGGCCTGTAAAAATGTCAATCATGAAATATCAGTAACCTGCTGCAGCAGGAGGCTAACAAGGCACTCTAAGGGGAAGTGATTTTCATCCTCGATGTTCATATTCTCATAGAGATGGCAGATCCTTTCCATCCATGGTGTTTTAGGAACTGACCAATGACCTGTTTCACTATGGAAGTCATGAGAGTTCGTTCTAATCTTGGTTATATTAATTTTCTTCTTTGAGCTAGTTAAAACAGAGAGATATTTTGATCTTCTATGGTGGCATTGATGACCTCTTTATAATATCTTAATTTTATTTCAGCTACTAAATCTTTCTCACACCACATTTTGTCTTTGAACTTAGAAGTAACAATATTTTTAATGTGATTAATGTTTTGGAATGCAACATTCCTGTTGATCTCCTAATGGTTTAACAAGGCCCTCGTGTCTTTATACCAACCTTGTTTGAGCCTTAGGTGGTTTTGGCTACAATTTAAAGCTAGCTTAGGAACTCTATGGTCTCCTATGTTATTGAGTTTGTGCTTGTACAACAGAACCCTAGTCATAGCTAGGCCCTCGATAAGGGAAAGACCCACTTTTATAAGGAGAATAAGATGGGTTGTATTACTTTTAATTTTGAGGTTATACGCTATAAAATGCTTAGGGATTTCCTCATTCTTTCTCGAGGATTATCTAGAGATGCTGCAACCCCAAACCTCACATCCATATAAGATAACAGGAGTGACTAAAGTTTAAAAGAGGAACTTCTTTCTATCCCACATTTAGAGGTTTGTCATTTTACAATTATTTTCAAGAACAAAATAAGCTTTCCAACCCTCATTAATCATTTTCCCAATGCTATAGCTCCAATTGAGCTTGTGATGTACATCAATTCCCAGGTACTTGTAAAAAGACACTTCCTCCAAGTTTCTGTTGTCATACATAAAATTAGCGTAAGTATCCCTCTTGGATTTGATAGTCATAATTGTTGTTTTGCCAGTGTTAACAGTCATACCCATGTTAGGGAAGAAATCATTAAGGAGTCTAAGCTTCTTATCAAGATCAGATGGGTACCTTGCGAGAAGAAAAATATCGCCAACATAAAGAAGGATGATGACTATCCCAGCTAAGATTGTGCTAGCATAGCCTGCTTCCTCTAAACAACCTTCTAGCTTGTCGATGTAAATGACAAATAGGGTAGGGGGGAGGGGGCAACCTTGTTTAATAGAGATATTACACTTAATGTCTTTCAACCACCCCTTATTACTCTTTAACTTGGCAATTACATTCTCATATAACCTTATAGCAGCAACTCTCAACTCGAAAGGAACCTTTAGCTCTTCTAATCTATTCCATAGGTTGTTTCTAGGAACCTTATCGAAAGCCTTTCTGAAGTCCACAAAATAGAAAAAGAGATTGGATTTATCATTGTGACATTCCTCCACAGTGATCCTAAGCATTACGAGGTGGTCCATTGTTGAGTGTTGCCTTCTAAAACCTGCTTGGCCTTTAGTCCACTTGCCTTTACATTCAAGCCATATGCTCAACTTATTTTCCAAAATAATACGATATAATTTGGCTAAGAGAGGTGATCATAATTTTCCGATAATTAGAGGGGTTATTTACATCCCCACTTTTAAAAATAGGGAGAATTAGGCTCTCAGTCCATGGTTTAGGGAACCCTTGCCTGACCGCTTGATTGAAAAACTTGTGGATGTGGGGGATGAGGACAGGACCTCCAATTTTTAAGATTTCCGCCTAGTAACCTTCAATGTCCTTAACTTTCCCATTTTCTAGGTGTTTAACCCCAAAATCAATGTCTTCTAATGAGAAAACTTCTTCCATTGTGAGTAGGGTTTCAAAGTTATCTATGACATTTGGAGATTCATAAAGCTTTTTAAGATAGGAATTCTAGTCGTGTAAAGCAAATTTATTATTATCTTTAGTTTTCCTAGTTAGAATCTGCCTCCAGAATTTCAAAGGAGCTACCTTAGAAAGGTGTAAGAGACTTTCTTGTATTTTATGAATATACTACCTTTTTTTCCTTTTAGTTAGGGCTTTGTATATTTTTATCTCACCAAATTTAAGAGATTCATCAAAAACTTCCTTAATTTCTCTCCTCGCATTTTATAATCTTTGTCGTACCATGGGTTGGTTTTGCTATTTCTTTTATTACTTGAAAGATCAATTGAGAACTTGTTAATAGAATGTGAAAGGGTTGTATTAAAATTACGATAGAGGTCTTCTATGTTGTCTATACTAGATAATGGAAGCAAATTAGCTTTAAATTCATTTAGAAAGAGATCGCTTTTATTTCTATCAAAGATTAAGCTCTTTTGGCTATAAGGATTATCTTCTATGGGATCTATATTCATGATAAAATTGAGAGTTATAAGTAATGGCCTATGATCAGAGTTAGGCTTGTGGTCATTTAAGATGTCTAAATTTATTATTTCATTGTGAAAAAGGGAGATTAAAAATAATGTAGTCTACCACACTAGTACCAAGCCCATGGATGTAGGTCATTTGGCTAGAATTGGGCCACTTCTTTATACTGTTGCAATTATGAGATCCTGAGCATTACAGAGCTTGCTAGGTCTGACCCAAAGAAATTCTCCCTGAGGTCTTCAAAGGTGCTTTTGTACAGGCTAGCCAGAGTAAGGCCTTCGTCTAACCAAAGAGGATTACGGTTAGAATGATTGCTTAAAAGAGTAGCTTGGTTCTTGAAGTTTGAGCATTAAAGTCACCCACTAAAAGGATATTACCTTCCTTGCTTCTGCTAGAAATATCATTCTCTAAACCATTGTAAGGACTATTTTTATCTAGATATTTTTTTCTTATATAAGTTATAAATCATGGGGGGGGGAAATAACAAATTTCTATATAGGTATTTTTATCATTAATGTCAGTAATCTCTATCCAACTATATCAGTTTTAAGGGTCATTTTTATAAATCCTAACATGGGGGGAGATGTTCTTCTTAATGTAACAAGCTATACCCACAATGCCTCTACAGGAGGATCACTTGTTCCTCGTATACCATAGTGCAAAGCCATATATGTTAGGGACCTTACATTCTTCGTGCTCCAAAGTTTCAACAAGCAACATAATATCAACATTCTTCGAGATCCAACTTAGCTTAGGGCCTTTATTCCATGGAAAGCCCCAAGAGTTCCAAGAAAGAATCTGGGACATGTTGAATTGTTATTTTTTTTGCTTTCTATCTCGAATAACAACTTTCCTATTTCCGATTATTGCCCATTTTCCCTCCTTCCTAGCTTCTTTTACCTTTTGAGATTCCTTTCCTAATTCTGCTTGATCTTCTGGAACGAGATCTTCATTTACAAATATTCTCGTTCCTTTTAGACTTGAGGTTTTACTAATTTTGTCATACTTATGGTCAATAGAGCTCACCTTTATTTAGATTAGCCTTCCTTTATTTTCAAGTAATTTCCCCAACCTTGTCACTTCTGTGAGACATGTTGTTTCAATTTGTAATCTATTATGTAATCCTGTCTAGGCTATGGATAAATTATGCCAGTCTACCTCTTCTTTCAAACCGAAGATTATAAGGTTCAAGGCCCTTTTGTTACGCTCATGATCTAATTCTATTAAGTTTTTCATGTCATCTTTAATTGGTTTGATATCTAATTTACTTGCCACACTATTTAGGGTGAGGTGGCTATTAAATTTTTGTTCTAGGTCTTTAATCATTTCCTTCATTTTAAGACTCTCTAAAGTATCAGTGTCTTCTTACTAGGATGTTTGGTTTGTATCTTGGTTATGTCTTTCTATAACCTGCAACCTAGTCTCCATTGCCTCCATTTTATTCTCCAAAAGTTCTATTTTGTTTTCTATTTGTTTTTGGATCTAGCTTCAAGATATGTGAATTTATTTTCCAACATGGCTTCTAGCTCTCTCTGTAGCTTGACTTCTCTTTCTTCTCTAGGTTTCTCTAAAAACTCCATATACTCATAGAGGCTCTATAAAGTAAGTGTGCTAGGTCAACCTTTGGTAATCTTTGGTATCTCTGGTGAATTATTCATACTTGAAAATATATGAGCAGATATTATTAGAAAAGGATAAGGAATGTGTGCACCTAATATCATCAAACGAGACCACAAACCGCACGTGCCCCGGATTGAATCAAACTGCAACCTGCAGATGAGATTCAAATATTGTTATCACATAACCATATATTATCACCTCATAGCAGAGCCATGTTCCAATATTATCACAAAGGTATTTAAGAATTCACCCTCATCGTAGATCATATCAAAGGTTATTAGCAAAACCACGTAAGAATTCACCCTCATCAATGGTCAAACAAAACCCGTGAGGCTTGAAATACACCGAGGAAATATAATTTATTGGGCCGATCGTCTACAACTCTCTCCACAGTTGAGATCAAATATTTTGTTTAATTACACCTCTCTAAGGTAGCTAAGTTTTTAATATTTCATTTAATTATACTTTTTAAAAATATTTTGTACTTTTTAATTCAGATTTCACTAAACTTGTTGTTTGCCATCAACGTTTGCTATATGCCTAACGCAATGTTTGGTTTATTCCTAACCGTATGCTTCCTTTATGGTTAAAATGGGACTAACCTTATCTCCTACTCAATATAGACCTGCCTATCTAACCAAAGTCTCCCAAAGCTGTTGATCTATCACAAAGTTAGAAAAATATTTCATCAATGATGTGTCATTTATCTCACGGTCAATGCATTATGTTTTTTCTTTGGCGTGTCGGTCTAACAAGGAAAGTTACACTAGAAACCACCCCTGCCACGTTCGCTGCCCCTTCGCTCATTAGCACAGTCTTTAGTTGATAACGTTTGTTATGTAATCAAACCCTTGCGAAATCTCAGGTATAGTTCTCTGGGCCAAACGCTTTACGAATATTCTGCCAACATTTCAGCATGTCGTTCAATTTTATTCTTATAATGTTTCAATGCAGGCTTCATATGGTGGTGTCTGCAACAGAAAATTTTTGATGCATGGAAGAATCAGAGATTTGTCCTACATCTAGGTCTTACAACTAATGTTAAATTATCTTTTAGTTTCTTTCCCTATGCGTTTTCATGATTTTCCTTCCGACTCACTCCTTTCTCCTTTCACAACATGTATACTTTTTCGGTGGGAATCTAGCTAGAGGAAGGGTTTTGGCGTCCATTCTATATAGCCACGTTCTTACATGAATGGTTTGTTGTAGGTTACCACTTATGGGTCAACCCTCCAAGGGTCTGAGTGATCTTTATCTCATTTTATTTCCTTCAGGGGCTTAGCTAGGGTTTTTTCTTTGTTGCAGGTCACCACTTCTACATCAATATGTTGGGATTTTTCTGGCAAAATCCCAAAAACACAAACATCACAACAGAGGCAATGCTCTGTTTCCTTTACTCCAGGCTCATTTTGCACAGGGAAGCCTTTAAAAAAAAAATTTACTAAGAACAGAGTATTGCACCACCATAAAAGATTTCTATTCATTAAAACAAATTTGCTGATACATATTCATCCTCTATGCTGAGAGGGATTCACCAAAAAAACTTTTCACCAAAAACAAAATTACTCTGCCTCTGTTACAAAATGATTTTTACACCACTGTGTAAAATCTTCTTTTCACATTTACTGCTGTAAAATAGCTTTTACATTTACTACTGTAAGAATAGAAATTCTTACATAAATTTACTGCTGTAAAATAAAACAACACATGGCTGTGTGGAAGTTACGCATACACCAAAAATTTACATTACAACCTGCTGCATATTCGAATAAAAAAAATGTGCTTTTACACATTACCAAAACCTCTGCTGCCTTCCAACTGTTGTGTTTTGTGTTTCTCTTCTTCCTTGGTCTTCATTCGCTGCTGCGAACCAAAGTTGTTTCCACCTCTCGTGTGTAAAAACTAAAAACTTGAAGTCAACTCTCATACAAAACATATATATCATACGATTCATATGCAATTAAAAAAGAATTACATACCCTTTTTACGCCCATACTTCCGTATCAAAGAAATATTACGTGCCGTAAAAAACATTAAATGTATTACCTAAAAACTATGACATTTCATTAACATAGGGTATGGTCAAAGATTTTACTCCACGCAGCATTTATTTGTTGCAGGCCTCGTATGCCCCTTGGAGCAATCAACGGCGGAGAACCTCCCTTGTGATCGGACGGCGGAGGAGGATATAGGATGACCATTTTTAGCCGACGTTTACCTTCCGATAAATGTCAGAGGGTGATGTCACCCCTCCTCCACGTGTCAGCTCTAAATCTTATCGGAGTGCCTAAGTACAGAAACCACCTCACCCAAAAAGCGATCTGATATGCCTCAAGCGGATTTGTGGTTTACTGCGGTGGTTTTGGCGTTGGTACGACATTGAAATTACATTTTGAACACTCCCCTTTAATTTCAACTGCTGGGCATTTGGTCATACCCAGACACTTGCTCAAAAATTCAAAGCTTTTCTAATCCAATGGCTTTGTCAAGATGTCTGCAACCTGTTCTTGATTCCTACAATGTTATAGGACAATTTCTCCATTGTTCACTAATTCTCTGATGTAGTGAAACCTTGTATCAATGTGTTTCGTTCTCTTATGAAACACTGAATTCTTTGACAATGCAATAGCTGAGCTATTGTCACAAAAGATCACTGTCGCTTTTGCCTGCTCTTGGCCTAAGCTCCTCAACATCCTTCTCATCCAAACTGCTTGACATGCTGCTGCTGTAGCTGCCACATATTCAGCCTCTGCTGTAGACAATGCTACAATGGACTGCTTCTTAGAAGCCCATGAAATGGCTCCTGAACCCATATGAAAAACATAACTGGAAGTGCTTTTCCGATCATCAACACTTCCAGCCCAATCACTATCAGTGTATCCAACCAAATCTGAATGTTCTGAGACTTTATAAAAAATTCCAAACATTTTGGTACCTTTGACATACCTCAAAATTCTTTTTGCTGCCTCCCAATGTGCCTCCTTTGGCCTCTCCATGAATCTGGAAATTAAACTAACAGCATACATAATGTCAGGCCTAGTTGCTGTTAAATACATAAGGCTGCCTATAATACTCTTGTACAAACTAGGATCAAAATCCTTGCTGCTATCCTCTCTGCTGAGTTTTAATCCCATTACTATGGGAGTGATCGCTGCCTTACATTCTTGCATGTTAAATCTGCTCAATACTCGATTTACATATCTTGCCTATGAGATAAAAATTCCTTTTTCATTTTGATCTACTTCTATGCCTAAGAAGTATCTCAAGAAACCCATGTCAGTCATTTCAAATTCTTCTTTCATGACTGATTTAAAATTCTTGATGAGCTCATCATCATTACCTGTGAAAATAACATCATCAACATACAAGACAATAATTAAAATTTTACCATCTTTTTCTTTGATGTAGACGGTGGGTTCTCCTTCACACTTGTCGAATTCATTATCCAATAGATATGAATCTATTCTGCTGTACCATGCTCTTGGCGCTTGCTTCAGCCCATAAAGAGCTTTCTTCAATTTGCAGACTTTGTGCTCTTCACCTTTCTTCTCATAGCCTAGAGGTTGTTCAACATAAACCTCTTCCTTTAACACTCCATTTATGAATGCTGACTTCACGTCCATTTGGTAGACTTTCCATTTGTTTTGTGCTACTATGGACAGCACTGCTCTCACAGTTTCCATTCTTGCAACCGGTGCAAAAGTCTCCTCATAATCTCTCCCATACTGCTGCTTGTACCCTTTGAAAACCAACCTTGCCTTATGCCTTTCTATCTTGCCTTTAGCATTGCTCTTGGTCTTGTAAACCCATTTCACTCCAATGACTTCTTTACCTTTTGGTAGCTCAACCAAATCCCATGTTTTGTTTCTTTCTATGGCATTCATCTCCTCATCCATAGCTTCTATCCATTTCTTATCTTTAATTGCATCCTCGAAATGAATAGGATCATCAACATGACAAAACAAGGCAAATAAGGAATTCATTCCTTCATCATAAATATCACTTCGATTTCTGAACTTTTTACCTCTTTCATTTGGTGTGCAAGTGCTTGAAGACGCACTTGAATTTCGTCCTTGTGGTGTGCTTGGAGAAGCACTCTCATTTATCCTCAATGGTGTCCCTTGCTATCCTTGTGTTGGCACTGCTATTTGGGGATGCATTTCAGCCACCTCCTCATCATCTTCATCATGAGACAAATAGTTTTTAACTTTCACTGTTTTCTCTATGCTTCCATCCCAAGCTTCCTCTTCAATGAATTGAATATCTCTGCTGACAAAAAACTTCTTGGTATATGGGATATACAACCTGTAGGCCTTGGA
>APFE031656731.1:2506-55861 GCA_000404065.3 Pinus taeda | reverse complement strand
TTTATACGAAAGGAGATGGATGGTGGACTTTCAAGATTCGCTTAGTTGGAAATCATCATCCCGGTTAAAATTTTTAGGATGTTTTTCAATTTCAAGGGCCTCTCCAATAAGTCGACTCGAATGATAAATGGTTGAGGTTAAGATTTTGGTCTTTTCAAAATAAGTAAGATGCTTGGTAGAGTGGACATGTTCGGCAATGGAAGATTTAGCATCACTTACTTCTTGCCCTTGAAGATGCATGAAGTGTTCACCCGAATTGTTGGGCTCTTCAATTATGTCTCACGGGTATTGAGAAACTACCATCAACAAGATGTTAATGACTATGGAAATGTTCATGCTAAAAAAATTGTTATTTCAACATTAACACTTTTCATTTTCAACCTGTTTTTTCATATATTTTTTTGTGTTTTTTGGTTAGAGTTATCATTTTGAGGTAACAATTCTTGTTTGATCTGTAACTTTGTTCATATTTAGTACCTTGTAATAAGACTAAAACTTGAAATTAAAATTTAAAACAATTTCAAAAAAAAATTGTGATACATATTATTTATTTTAATCTCATATACTACCATTAATACATAATATAATTTTATTAATAGTTAATGATATTTTAAAAATGATATAAACATAAGAGGAAAATTATTTAAATGATTATGTTGATTTTTCCAAGGGAAGCTATTTAAATTATTACAATGATTTCTTCGAGGAAAAGATAAAAAAATATATCAATAAAATACCTCATGACCAAGATGTTCACAAAAGCATCAATTATCACATTTGACATTTAATTCTTTGTTGTATTAGATAGAGCTCAAAGATTTAAAGGCTTGGTAGGTAGAGGGAAACAACGAAATCTCAACATGTGGGACTTACATAAAAAACTATGACGACTCTCTCGAGGGAAACTCATCGATATTTTCTAGCGAAAACATGACATTGGGGAACTAAGTGTGCAAGGTTGTCTAGGGTTGGGTACACAATTTCAAAGCGTTTACTTATTTCCACTTGTTGTCCATGTTGTCACCAATTTGATCCCACTTAGATCTTGGCTCCTTTTATCGGTTTCGCCATGCACATCCCTCATCATTTGACTCTCTCTTATATTCTTGAGATCAAATTTCCTCCTTAGAATATTCATGTTTGTCAGATTGTTTATCCTAGGAGCTTCGTTTGTGAATACTTCCCCTGATGCTTTAAACTAATGGTCGATACACACACTCGGGAGGGACGTGCTTACTAGATAATCAACTCACTTTTCCCTCATAAGTCGTAGTCGTTTCATCTTTCTTTGTC
Source organism: Pinus taeda (assembly GCA_000404065.3). NCBI lineage: Eukaryota > Viridiplantae > Streptophyta > Pinopsida > Pinales > Pinaceae > Pinus > Pinus taeda. The sequence continues at coordinate 54,568 of APFE031656731.1, read as the reverse complement.
CGATGAATCTCATTCCCATCGGGCAGGAAGGAACAAGGGAATTAACACACCCCTGTCCACTTGATGATATTTGACTAGACATCTTACACCTTATCAATGACTATCGAGTTGCTACTTGCGCAATGTTTAATCCATCTCAAATGCTCGATGGATGGGATGTTGCATCAATATCAGACAATATTTAATCCCTATTTGATCGAAATTGTAACAAGTGTCATATCCATATTTAGCAAGGCATTTCTAAATTAAATACACCTATCCACAAGATTTCGAGCTTGTTTACTTCTTATTTCCCTTAGTTGTTGTTCTGCACCATTTTCTCCATAATAACCGTCCCCTCTACACCGTGTTTGAAAATCCAATTTGGGTCTTAACATCTTTCATTTCTAGGTAAGTACTCGGTCACCACCAATTGTCCTGCCTTATTCAAATTCATAGAATATAAAAAGAAATTAGTAATAGAGATTAGAAAAACCTAAGTATAGCTTATAACTATGCGATGTTAAAGAAATGTCACACTATGAATATGCATATATAATACCTTATTATGATTTTAATTTTTAAAATCATATATAAGTTTAAAACACAACAATTAAAATATTAGATCCATTAATTAAAGTATATCATTAAAAGTTATTAACATTTGTGTTCCTAATAAGAATATGCAATTAAATGTAATTGAGATATTATTATTGTCACTAACAGCTCCTAAAAAGGGGAAAACATTGTACACTAAATGAGGAATAATGTCCAAAAGTAATAAATAATATAAAATATGGTTTTAGGAATAGTAAAAGTTTTCTACCACATATGGTATTACGTGTCATTTACGTTTTGAATCGTGTCATTCACTTTCATATCTAGATGTCATAAGGTTGAAATATAACATAAAGTTTAGAAATCTATTTAAAATTTTATTATTTTAAAAGCATGAATCTCAAAAAATATGTAAATAAAAAAGAAATATACCTACTAACCTTAATAAATTTACTCTCTATTATTTGAATCCATTTATGATTATTAAAAAATAAATTTTAGTGGACTTAGTTAAATGAGTGTCCAAAAAAAATATTTAAAAATTTATCAAAATTTTAATAAGTTTATTGACAGATATGCTTGAATCACATTGGACAAAAAAATTATATCAAAACATTAACGAATTCTTTGATTTTAAAATTTAATATGCCCCACTTCATTCGTATTAATGTCATCGGGGTGGACTTAACTCGCCTCACACCTCCCACCCGATATGAAATGTAAGCCCTTCGTTGAAAACAAGATTAGTGGATGAGATTTCATTGGTTGAATAAGCACTAGTTAAAGAATTAACTATTCCTCACCTGACATAATAAGACAGCTGTTGATTCAATTTTAGTCCAATCTCTAAGTTTATTAAGCTTGCACCTTCACTGTGATTTTAAGGTTTTCTCCGCTATAAAATTATATTCATGAAAATATTTGTCTCAAATTAGTTTATGCTCTATTTGAGGGTTTATTTTAGGTTGTATTTACATTTGTATATTCATGTGAAATATTCTTTTTAATATGGGGATTTTATCACATTATTCAACAGGGTTTACAATGGTTTAATGTAGAAGCGATGAGATAGGTTCAAGCTAAATAAATCGTAGAATTTTTACCCATAATTATTATGAACAATCGAATCAAGAAGCAATTAAATAGAGTTACATACAATATGTGTTTTCAATATTTAAGGTATATTAAGAAACCTTTTAATTTTTTTTTGGGGAGATTTACCCATATGAGAACATTGCATTACCTTAAGATGGAGAAGCTTTTACCGAGGGATTTTAGGAGAAAATTTAGGGAATGAGTAAAATTTATGGATTTTATTTATGCATTTATTTATTTATATCTTAATAAATTGTAACTCTTGTTTGTGTTATAAAAGACAAATCGAAGAATGATCTCGGCTATATTATTGAGATGGAAGATTATAGATAAGAAAAGCGAGGTCTCATGTGTAACAAGAAAATAAAATAATTTAACTACTTTGAAAAGCGAGAGATGAGATTCTTGCCAAATCCCATTGTTAAATGGGAAGGGATAATTCTTTCATGATAAGACTTCTAGATCAAATTCTAGATAAGCTTAATGAGTTGGCAATAAATATCCATTAAGCTACTTAGTTGGATAAAGAAATAAAAACATAAAATCCTTGTGGGAGAGAAAGGAAAGCTTTTATGAGGAAAAGCCTCATGGGAGAGAAAGGCGAGATTTTATGGGAAAATATTAGGAAAATGGATAAAAATGTCCATATAAGTGGGACACTGCTAATGGAAACCATATCATGGAAGAGGGTATTAAATACCCATTGAAGAGTTCAACAGGGGGCACTTAATCCATGGCAAAAACTCTCAGCTTGGGGGTGAAGTGGTGAAAGGTAGTTTTAGGTTGGGTGGGGATGATCAATTTTCCAAGTGATATTCCTTCAATTCATCTTATCTCATTCCATTGCATGGGTTGTACTATATGTTGCTCCTTACCTTTTATATTGTCAGCATAAGTGTATAGTTTCATGTCTATTCTTTGTGTACGAGGATGATTGAGTAGTTATGCATGAGATGACTATGTATGATGAATAATTACGTCTTTAAGATTTTCCATTGTATAGCCGGTGGTTCAGGTTATCCATGCTAGGCCTTCTGCATCAAGAATTTCAACCACTAAGGCTCGTTCTAGCTATGACGAATGTTATTCACTATGATTTGTATTGCATAATATACATGTTAGTAAAATGTTTGACTATGAAAGTAGGACTAAGATCAAGATATATGGTAATGCTAGCTACAATATAATTATGAAAACATTTCCATTATCACCTTCTTCTAGTAATCCAGGTAATAAAATCCAAAGGCATAATCTTATCATGACGAATGCCCATGATTGAATCTTTCCACCAAGTTTTAATGTAGGGATAGGAAATGTTAAAGGGGTGATCTTTAATGTAGTAAATAAGCGTATGAATGGAACCTAAGAGTCCATAGGATCCAGTGGAGTAGAGTGAGGAGTTGGTAGTATTGTGCGAAGGGAGGTATGTGACAAACTGATCCATTGTCTGTCCACGTTCAAATCTACCATTTTATTTTCTTGAATGTGTTATTATTTTTCCATGATGTCACTCTTATCCTATGATCGCTTGTTCCAAGGGTTTAATGTCTATAAAATTTCGCAAAGAATATCTATCCTGGGATTGTTAGTAATTCAAACACTATGAAGAAAAACAATCAATGAAAGAATGAAGTGGAAAGGGGACTACTCTCCTCCCTATCTTTTTGTTTTAGTGTATCCTTTCAAGGTTTCACTCCTCCCAACGTTGTTGTTATAGCTATCCAAAGACTTGATAAATTCATTAAAATTAAGTTTCTATATAAATGAGTAAGGTTGGGTTTAATCCTTGCACTTATAATGTAACACCCCTCCATTGTGTCTAAAACTCTGGTCACCTAAGCTAAGAAAAGTTAGTTTTGATGTGTAACAAGAAAACTAAATACATTATTATTAAAATAAAATAATTTAATCACTTGGAAAAATGAGACATCAAGAGATGAGATTCTTTCCAAATCCCAATGTTGAACGGGAAGGGATAATTATTTCATGATAAGACTTCTAGATCTAGTTCTAAAAAAATTTAATGGGTTGGAGATAAATAGTCATTAAGCTACTTAGCTAGAGAAAGATGCCAAGTTAAAAAAACACAGAAAAGCCTTGTGGGAGAGAAAGACAATCTTTTATGAGGAAAATCCTCGAGAGAGAGAAAGGCGAGCATTTTTGGGAAAAGCCTAGAAAATGGATAAAAATTTCCATAAAAGCAGGACGCTGCTAATGGAAACCATATCATGAAAGAGGGTATTAAATACCCATGGAAGAGATGAACAGGGGCAGTTTATCTAGGGCCAGAACTCTTGGCTCAGTAGTGAACTGTTGAAAGATAGTTTTAGGTTGGGTGGAAGTGCTCGATTTTCCAAGTTACATTCCTTCAATCTTGTTTGATTCCATGGCATGGGATGTAATGTATCTTTCTCTTTACCTTTAATATTGTCAACATAAGTTTATAGTTGCATGTTTGATGTTTGTGTAGGAGGATGATTAATGAATAGTTATGCATGTGACAATTACGTATGATGAATAATTACATTTTTAAGGTTTTCAATTTTATCGCTGATGGTTTAGGTTATCCATCATGAATTTCATCCACTAAGGCTTGTTCAAGCCGTGACGTATAGTATTCACTATGAGTCATATTCCGTAAGATATATGTGAGTAATACCTTAAAATCTAGAAGTAGGACTAAGATCATGGTATATGGCCATGCTAGCTACAATATAATTATGACAACATTTCCATTGATTCTTGTTTTGAGTCATCCAAGGAATAAAATCCGAATGCATAATCTTATCATGATGAATTCCCATGATTGAATCTTTCTGCCAAGTTGTAATATATGCATAGAAATTGTTAAGGGGTTGATATTTAATGTAGTAAATAAGTCTATGAACGGAACTTAAGAGTCCACAAGAACTAGTGGAGCAGTGTGAGGAGTTGGTAGCATTTTCCCTATGGGGTATGTGACAAAATGATCCATTGTCTGTCCATGTGGAAATATACCATTTTTTTTCTTCAATGTGTTGTTATTTCTCCATGATATCGCTCCTATCATGTGATTACTTGCTCCAAGGGTTTAATTTCTATCAAATTTCCCAAAGAAGATTGATCCTAGGAATGTCAATATTTCAAACGATACGAAGAAAAGAAATCAATGAAAGAATGAAATGGAAAAGGGACTATTTTCCTCCTTTCTTTTTTGTTCCAATATAGCCTTTCAATGTTTCTCTCCTCCCTACATTGCTATTATAGCCATCCAAAGATACAAGAAATTCATTAAAAGTAAGTGTATTTATAAATGAATAAGGTTGGATTTAATCCTTGCGCTTATAATGTAACACCCGTCCATTGTATGTAAAACTATGCTAACCTAAGCTAAGAAAAGCTAGGTCTGATGTGTAACAACAAAAATAAATACTTTATTATTGAAAATAAAATAATTTAATCACTTGGAAAAACAAGACACCAAGAGATGATATTCTTGCCAAATCCCATTGGTGAATGGGAAGGGATAATTCTTTCATGATAAGACTTCTAGATCCAATTCTATATAAGCTTAATGGGTTGAAGATAAATATCCATTAAGCTACTTAGCTGGAGAAATATGCTAAGTTAAGAAAAACATAAAAGCCTTGTGGGAGAGAAAGGTAAGATTTTATGAGGAAATGCTTTGCAGGAGAGAAAGGTGAGCTTTTCTGGGAATATTCTGGGGAAAAGGCTAAAAAGATGCATAAAAGTGGGATGTCGCTAATGGAAACCATATCATGAAATAGGGTATTAAATACCCATTGAAGATATTAGCACGGGGAAGTTGATCCATGGCAAGAAATCTTGCCTCGGGGGTGACTTGGTGAAACCAATTCTAGGTTGGGTGGTGGTTCTCGATTTTGCATGTGACATTCCTTCAAGTTATCTTGTCTAATTCCATTGCATGGGATGTAATGTATGTTTCTCCTTAAATTTTATATTGTCAACATAATTGTATAGTTGCATGTGTGATATTTGGGTAGGAGGATGATTGAATAGTTGTGCATGAGACAACTATGTATGATGAATAATTAGGTTTTCAAGGTTTTCCATTGTATAGTGGTGGTTCAGGTTATCAATGTTAGGCCTTATGCATCATGAATTCCATCCACTAAGGCTTTTTCTAGCTATGATGCACATTATAAAGTACGATTCCTATTTCATAAGATATATGGCAGTAATACCTTCGAATATGGTAGTAGGACTAAGATCAAGATACATGGCAATGCTAGCTACAATATAATTATTGCACAATTTCCATTAATGCTTGTTTTTAGTCATCCAAGGAATAAAATTTGAATGCATAATCTTATCATGATGAATGACCATGATTGATTATTTCCACCAAGTTGTAATATACAAATGGATGATATTTATTGTAGTAAATAAGTCTATGAAGGGACCTAAGAGTCCACAAGATCTAGTGGATCAGAGTGAGGAGTTGGCAGTATTGTGTCAAGGGGGGTATGCGACCAATTGTATCAGAGCTCTAAGTTCAAACATTTTGGCATATGGGCCAATATACCTCTATAAGACATGAACAAGTTGTAGGTATTAGACTAGGTCATACACAAATAAGAAGTTCCAATGAGAAACCATCAAGGTTGAAATTGAATCTTAAAATTATTTATTGGATGTAGAAAGAACATATATAATATAGTATATGTTGTATATATGGTAATATTATATTGATTAGTTAAACCAAAGGTAATTATGACTAAGGTTGTTTGAAATAATGGATATTGAAATAGGTAAAGGGATATTTGAATGAAGAGTAAAGTCTCGTATGTTACTTGACAATCATGTATCTAGTTGTGGTTCCCGTTTGCTTAAAGGGATCACTTAAAAATAGAAATAGTCCATCAAATCATTAGATCATGAAGGAAGAAGAGTAGAATCTATCAAATGTTACATGTCAATACTTAGTTTTCAAATAGTATTTGATATTTTTATACCTCTCCATGCAAATGAAGTGATATATATATATATATCATCACAAAACTTGTATCATGTTATACAAAGGAATACCTATTAAAACATTGCAATGAAGATGATACTATGATACACTATGTTTAAAGATCATACAAGGGTGTTGAAAGACCAATACAAAGGTACTCATAAAAGGTTTGATTAACATTGCAAAGATCATGTTTATCAACGTATGCAAGGTTAAATCATCACTATAAACTTTATACAAAAAAATATTGCATGTGAGGATTATATGTATGGCCATAACCACATTTTATAAAATGAGGAAGTGCTTTCACTATAAGTTGCAATATTATATTATGAAATATGATGGTGGAATCAAATAATTGATTTTGTGTGCTCCAAATCTTACTGTCCCTACGTAAATTTAATTTTCCAAATTGCCAATATGTGATTTGGATTTCTAGTTTTTTCTGGAAGATCCTTTGATTAGATGTGATTGAGGTCTATGCTCTTTCTTTCAATGAGGCATGTATTTCCCTTTTTTTTTAAGCTATAGCTTATGTTCCTTTTCGATCTTTAAGTAAATTCAAATAGGGAAGGAGTTGACTCTTACATAGTCTTATTGACTTAGAAAAGGACAATAACATAAATGATAAGGTTTGTTAAAAATAATCCTAAAGTTTATTTGAATTATTTAATAGCTAAGAGGATCAGTTGTTATTAAGGCTGCGTTGGCGGAAAATCCCATCCTTTTGACTGAAAGCCTTGAGTGTATTATGGTCATGACTGTTGTAATGAAAATTAGTGAAGGAGATAAAACATTTTCCAGGAACCAAAAATGGGTGAGTTAAAGTTCTCGTTCCTTCTTTCTTCCATGATTGAGTTATGTAGTAAACCATCATTTCATTAAGACAGTTGTATGACATTAGAGTTTAGTTACGAGGATAGTTAATTGCAACGTACTTATAGCTATGATATGTCATCTATTCGATTATTCTTTAAATTTTATTAATTTATTATTAAATAACTCTATATTATACATGTAAAATCTTTAGATACCAATGAATGATACTAAAATAAACTTGGTTAAGGGATTCTATTAATGACAGCAACAAACAAAAGCGTTCTAGAGAAAATTCCAGTTAATAAAATCACAATATGGACAAAATCACGTTCGCGAGTTTTATTTTAAGTAATTGTCGTTTAAAAATATGAGCAGTAAGCTTTGACATGATGCTAGCTTTTGGAAAATTTATGAAAATAGTGTTTTTTGAGATTGAAAGTGTAACAAAACTTTCCCAATGGACAATCAAAAGAATTTTTGTTTTCTTTCGATTTTTCTTCATGCCGACTGTTGCTCATTTTGCAACATTACTCGTTTTCATGCTAAGCTGTTGATCTTGAGGCTTATAATCATTTAGAACACAACACATTACTGCATAATCTTCTAATGATACATTCAATTGGAAAACACTTGACACTTATCCTTATCCTTATAGAATGATAGATATCAATATGCTTCAGAGTCCATGTCCGCTTGGTCATGATTGCAAGGAGGTAGTTCCACAAAGTTTTCAAACATCAAGGGCACATATAATAGATCGACGTGGTTGGGATCAAGGGTTCTGATTAGCAAGGAATTATCTCTTCTTTAGTGTTCAATGAATACAAGTGGGAGAAAATCCATCACTTGGTGCTATGCGGGCTTCGTGGGTACCGTAGCTCGACAGGGGTTTACAATGTACATTGAATAGATTGGTATGCTAATATATGGATTCAATCAAATGATTGAAACAGTATCATTATATTATGTTTTCAGGATGTTTTTTTATTACACATAACACCCCTCATGGGCTCTTCCCTTGGATTTGGTAGCTTGCATGTTACGTGCTGTGGTGGCTTGAATTGGCATTAGTAGTTCAGGTGATGTTGCAAAGTATATGTGGGTTATGCATAGAGGTTGTTTCTTATTCCACCATTAGTGCTTGGGGTCGAATAGCTGACATGAGGATGGGGTTTTTCATGAAATCTACATGACTCAGAGTGTATTTGTTCTTGTGAGTGGCTTTCGGGACACCCTGGGTAGAGAGATAATGGAAAATAGGTTCAAAAAAGAGGTGTGTAACCTTTTTGTGTGTTGTTCATAAATGTTTAATTATTTAAATTAATGAACTATAAACTAAGTATATCTGGGTGTGAAAAATGTATAATAATACGTTGAATTGGGGTTAAAATGGGTCAAAATTTAGAATACTTTTAAGTTCGGAAAAAAATTTCCAATCATTATGATGTGGTAAGTTTACATTTACCAATTTAGGAGGGTTTACATCGTTTTGGTACTACAAAGGATAACTATGCATTGTAAGAAAAGAAATATTGTGTTTTGAAGATGTTCCATATCACACAAACAATAGATGTAATCTATGCATAAGCCAACAAGTTTCCTCCACATTTTTAAATTCTCACTCCTAGATTCCTATTTCTAAACATTGCGCCAGTGCCATGATTTGATATAAATGTCTGGAATCAGAATATGTGTCCTATGGAGTCTAGCATTGGGGCAAGGAGAAGGTGATGAAAGCTTCAGTGGAACATGTCGATTCAAAATGATGAGGATTAGCATGCATATCATAAGCAGACTTGGATTTATTTCAACTAAAAGCTTTCATGCGAGTGATGGAATAAGGTCCCAACTCCTTATTATCTCCATGTGGTTGAGGTCATGACCATAATGCACAAAATTTATTTGTTATCTTCTAGGTTTGTGACTTACATTAATTTTTTGATTTCCTAAGTGGGTACTCATTGACAAAAATATCACACCATCACTTGTGATGAGAGGAAATGATAGTTAATGTTAAAGTGGCAATTTGAAGACATAACTTGGACATTGTTAGTCCTTGAAGACCATACGATAAAGGGTAATGCTGGATAATATGTGTTCCATGAAGCAATAAAAGGTTTAGATCACTTGGTCAATTTATGACATTTAAATGGGAATCCTTTGGCCAAGAAGCAATGAGGGTGTTATCTCTTCTATGAAAGTACATTAAAACTTTCTACTAGCTGTCACATTTTACGCACACAAAACCTGCCTCTTTCCCTAACTGCTATCGTAAGCATGCATGCACAAGCAGCAAGAGCACCAACATGAACATCATTGAAGAGAATTAAGTTTGGGACTTGAACATCACCCCACTTTCCCTCACCTTGCAAGTCACCATTGAAAATTCTCTTAATATTATCATGAAAGAAATATTGAATTTGAACCAAAATTGAAGTATGAGTGGTTGTGTTTTCAATTTTAATAGAAATGATGAACTGGGTGATAACTATAAGGTTTTCCTAGAATAGTAAAAAAAAGTCTCAATATTGAATTTTGTTACTATAAACCATGCTTACCAAGATCAATATCAATTACAAAATTAGTATGACACCACAAGAAATTGGATAGAAAATTTCTAACATGGGAAAACATAAATTTTCAATGTGTTATATAACATAGAACCTTACAATGTGGTAATGGAATAGAGAATAATGCAAATAAATATTGTTGATTATTTTCAATAAGTAGAAGTGGTCAACCATAAGGTGTCGGTTACTATTTTATTGTGCCTACTTATTTAATTTTGGGAATTATGTGAAGATTAAATTTTCATTTCATTATATGTTGTGGAATGTCTTCAAACACTTAATTTATTGTTGAATGTTCTTGTGAGGCCACAAAGACTCTATACTATAATTGAAAATTGATACTTGCATAGTTGAAATGTTCATAGTAGAATGAGAAGAATGAACAAAATTGTAACAATTGAAAAGTATGTGGTGTTGGGAAGAAGTAATGGTATATAAGGAAAGTTTGAATTCCATCGGTAGTAGATCTCTCCTTCCATATTGTCCTCAAATTAATTTTCTTATGTTAAAAGTAAAGTGTGCATTGTGTGAATGCGAGGAATAAAAAAAAACTAAATTTGATTCAATCAAGGACATAACTTGATGAAATAAAATCTATACTTACAACGATCCCAAGAAAGGATGACGATGAAGAGAAAAAATAAAAAATAACTAATATGTTCAATATAGACTAAACTAGGGTCTAACTTATGGAGAGTATGCACACATGCAATACAACACAATGAATTCATGTGGAGAAGAAATCATACGTTAATAATTTATAACTAGATTAATGGGACTGATACACAAAAATACATATAGTATAAACACTTAAAGGGAGTGTAGAAGAAACTCCTTAGGCTCTCAATTAATAGCAGAGAGACAATAATGAAGACAAACTCAAGGAGACATTTTCAAATTATTCAATTGTAATGTCTCGAACTCCACAACATGGAGGTGCATATCAATACAAATATAAATGGGTTTCTATTAATAATATCTCTTAAATAGGGACCTCTCAAATCTGCTGCAAGAATAAGATGCTCTCAATAAAAGGATTGTAGACCCTACAAGTGTACTTCTTGAGAGAATTCATAAGATTAAAATGAACTTTGTATACATGTTTCATAAAATGACAAACATATTACATATGGTAGTGCTCGATGCACTTGAAGTAGAAATAGAGCAATGTAGAGTAGCCAAATGAATAATAAGAATGGTACAGTATATTTAGAACATGATTGCATGAATAAATAAATAAATTCCTGATAAATTCAAGACGTTTCACTTTAATACAGTTTATGATGATCTGAGGATCTTAGGCTGGTAGTAAAATAATGCACGCATCAAGTGAAATGGAACATATAAAATGTTCTAGATGAGGAAGAAAGAGGATAAAAAATCATGCAACAACTTATTGGTAAATTAAGAAGATGATGGCTAAAGTGACACGGGTAATCAGTATTGTTGTGCACCAAATATATGAGTATACAGTAAATGAACAACCATATAATATGAAATGCATATTCCTACAAAGAAATATTTGGATGTTTACATGTTAGATTTCATGGATAGTGATGCTTGGTTTTGAATAAGGAAACATAACAACTGTTGCATAAACAACGTGGAAATTCATGTTAATAAGTTTGATAAATGAGTTATATTCTCTTTTTTTCTAGTGGTGATTTAATGTCTAAAGTGAGGTGTAAACATGTAAATCACCTAGGTTCACACCTTGGTACAAATAGTGCCTAAAATATTTGAGGGTTTGGAGTTGAGAATATTGTAACTTTCATTTATATCTCATGTATGGGAAATATGTGTATTTGCATATTGATTGTTCAATTTGTTTCAGACATACACTGAATTATTTATGGCCAACAAGGGTTTGGCAGTAGTATTAAAAAGGAAAACAAGAAATCATATGACATAACCAATTATATGTGAGTACTTTTGAGTAACAAACAATTAGGGTCTTGGAAAAAACAAGTTAAGATTGTTATTAGACTTCGAATATAATATTGAGCTCCATACTAGAATAACTATCATAGTTAATAGTCTACATTATGATTACAGAAAGGTTATATTATGTTGTTGTAAGAGCTAGTCTAGTGACCGATTAAATTCAAAAACTCAAGGATTAGATATGATAAAGTTGTAGTTTGAAAGATTACCTCTATGGTACTATTTTGCGGACATTGTACTACGACCAAAAGACACATGAAAATAATTTGCTAAATAAAAGTACATAAATACATTGACATAAAATTATTCACGGGCTGCAAAAGTTGAACGTGTCCATGATTGTTTTTTCTTCAATCGAAAAAATAAGCACATTTTGATTGAACTTGCCTAAAGGTAATAAATAAAGGAACTTTTGGCATAATGCTGACATGGTTGAAAACATGTGGATGAAGTATATGTCAAATAGGTAACACTGTGAACATTGATATTGGGTACACGTACAAATGATATAGATAGTACTGGTGTGGATGCAGGTATTACATAATATATAATGTGTATGGTTGTATGGAAACATGGTTGAGGGGAAGGAAAGGGGTGATTGCCTAGTGTGGCAACTGATCCAGAGTGCATGCATAGGCAAGACAATAGTGGAAGCTAAGGATTGATTAATGGATAAGTATCTGTATTTTATTCAGTTCAGTATGCGTGAGATTTATGATTTTGATGATATCATGTGAACTACGATTGATGGTTACATATGAAATAAGTTTTTTATGGTTATGTTCTGAGCTAACCTCATGTGATACTATTACACATGTCGAGTGGTCAAGTATGCTAGTTTGAGTTGTTGTGACTAATGGAGGGAGACTGCAGGAATCAAGTGTTCGGCAAGAACACAAATGCATTGGAAGGTCATGCAATCTATTCCTATTATAATACAATGAAAATAAGCGATCATAGTTAAATGACGGGAAACATAACCATAGTTACTCAAATAGTAGTACTGAATATCAAGATATTATACTAAATGTGCTAAATAAAGTTGAGTTTCTACATCTAAAAACTCTCACAAAATTTATTGAAACAAATGTTACAGGTAGAAATAGAAGGAGATCAGCTAGTAGAAATTCTTTGTAATACATATCGAAATATCTAATTCAGATGGAACGGCCATGGGAGCCTATAAAATTAGAAAAAAGTACCTGAACGAGTAATAATATTGTAAGATGTAGTAATACTTCGAGGAGAGTGTAATTTTAAGGGGGGGAGTATGTAACGCCCCTCCATTCTTGTAAAACTCTAGTAACCTAAGCTAACAAAAGATAAGTCTGATGTGTAACAAGAAAAGCAAATAATTGATTATTAAAATAAAATAATTTAATCACATGGAAAAAGGAGACACTGAGAGGTGCGATTATTCCCGAATCCCATTGGTGAATGGGAAGGGATAATTCTTTCATGGTAAGATTTCTAGATTCAATTCTAGACAAGCTTAATGGGTTGGAGATAAATATTCATTAAGCTACTTAGCCAGAGAAAGATACTAAGTTAATAAAAACATAAAAGCCTTGCGGGAGAGAAAGGCAAGATTTTATGAGGAAAGGCCTTGTGGGAGAGAAAGGCAAGCTTTTATGGGAAAAGCCTGGGAAAATGGATAAAAATATCCATAAAAGTGGGACGATGCTAATGGAAACCATATCATGAAAGAGGGAATTAAATACCAATTGAAGAGATGAACAGGGTGCAATTGATTCGTGGAAAGAACTCTCGGCTCGGGGGTGAACTGGTGAAAGCCAGTTCTAGATTGGGTGGCAGTGATTGATTTTCCAAGTGACATTCCTTCAATTCATCTTGCGTGATTACATTGCATAGGATGTACTATATGTTGCTCCTTACTTTTTATATTTCCAGCATAAGTGTATAGTTTCATGTGAGATATTTGTGTAAGAGTATGATTGTATAGTTATGCATGAGATGACTATGTATGATGCATAATTACGTCTTTAATGTTTTCCATTTTATAGCCAGTGGTTCAGGTTATCCATGATAGGTCTTATGCATCATGAATTGCATCCACTAAGGTTGTTTTAAGTATGAAGTAAATTATTTGCTATGATTTGTATTGCATAAGATATATGTCAGAAATACCTTTGTTAATGATAGTAGGATGAAGATCATGATATGTGTCAGTTCTTGCTACAATATAATTATGAAAATGCTTCCATTCATGCGTATTTTGAGTCATCCAAGGAATAAAATATGAATACATAATCTTATGATGATGAATGCCCATGATTGATTATTTCCACCAAATTGTAATGTAGGTAAAGGAAATATTAAAGGGTTGATCTCTAATGTAGTAAATAATTCTATGAATGGAACGTAAGAGTCCACAAGATCCAGTTGAGAAGAGTGAGGAGTTGGTAGTATTGTGCCAAGGGGGGTATGTGATAGAAATACACAAAAATTTAATGTTTCAGTTGATTAAATCTAAGAAGGAGATTATTCTCATTTCCCTCTACATTAGAATATTAATAAAATGGTTATATAACAGTTACATAAAATAATTATTCAAAAATTTGTAAAAAGCCCTAGACTTTCTCATTTGAGAGGGGAGCAGGAGGGACAAGTTTGGAATTAAGAACAAACTTATGATTCATGAGTGTCTAATTGCACTTGTTGCACAGACCAATTAGTAATGTTTTTATAACCTTCTATTATGCAATTTGAAGATCGTAATTTTTCAATCTTGTTTATCATTTTCATTATATTTTTTGTGTGTATACATTGGTGCATTCTGAGATTTATACAAGGGACCTAATTGCTTGTTTAAATTGAAAGTCCTTACATAATATTTTATCCTTATAGATATTAATATTATCAGAGGAATCATAGATAGGAATTCTACATTGTTTATTAGTTGATTTACTAAAAATGCTTGTTGTTCATTAATTTTACTACAATAATTCATGTAGAGATACATATTAGAGTAGTGTATTCTACTAACTTCATTTTTATTTCTTGTAATTTATGTTCTTGAATCCAGATATATGTTGGCAATCTCGTTGTTGACTTAATTAGCACCATTTTGTCACAACAATTAGATGATTTGTTTATTTTCATATATTCATACTATCAGTAAATAAACATGTGTTAGTGCGTGCCTTTGAGTGAGAATGAAATGTAATAATACATCATCTTATTGTATTTTTTTCATCGTAATGAGCATCCAATAAATGGAGCACAAGTACCGCTAACATTTCTTTCATTTTTCCTTTTCTTTCATCATATTTATCGCTAATTTGTGTTATGGCCTTTCTCATTTCATACTTAAGGTTTTAATCATGATTATTGATATTTTAATTACTATAAGTTCCCTTTCCCAAAGTTTAACTTCTATTCCTTTAAAAGACACACTTACATATTTGTAAATTGGTGTTATTTATTTGCCTAGATAGAATAGTTCTTTAATTAATATTAATCACCAGGGGTTATGCCTTGTGGTGAAGGGGACACCAAACCTTATCACCTAGAACATGAGGATATATGATCCTCAGTGTTTTGGTTTCAGGTTGTCGTCAATTACTAGGACAATTTTAGCTCCAACATCTTGTAGCACCATTGTAAGGGAATGAAGGTATAGCTTTTGTTACCTTTGGTAACTGAGTTAATGGTTAAAATTGTAACCCATTGGTGGGAAATGTTATAGTTGTATGTGCCTTATAGTGGTTAAGATAAATCTTTCTTATTTGTTTATTCACTTGGAGTCTCAGTTATTTTAGTTGTTAATTTTGTTTCAATGGAATTTTCATGGATTTCTTCACATTTTTCTCCTTTATTGTTCTGATATTGCAGGTTCTCCATAGGAGTTACCATACATAGACATATGGGATGCTTACGTGCCCCCTTTTCAAAATGATGAAGGGGATAATCTGACACAGTACCTCAGAGACTTTCACAGCTACATTCCAAAGATGGGAGCACACCATGAAGCTGTTCTAATGAATTTGTTTATGATGTCCTTGGAAGGCGACACTTGGAAGTGATACATAAGTCTCCATCCTCGTACAATTTCCTCTCTCAAATATTTTCATACAAGTTTTTGTCACTATCATATATGTTTGTATCCTATAGGATTACTTCACCTTGACTGTTTTGAACATAATAATGATAATAACCTTGAAACTAAATATGATGACAATAATGAATAAACCCAAATGGATTATGAATCTAAAATAGATAAGAAAATTAATTATATAACTTTGAAAACCTTGAAAATTTATCTTCTACCATATGTGTTTATGAATATGATGGGTTTTCAAATCTTGAATATCATGAACAAGTTACTTCTCCTTATATAATAGAATATCATACAACATGTTTATGTTTAAACAAATCTTCAGATTCTATAACTCTAAGTGGTTCTCATCTATATTTGATTTCATGTTTAGATAAGGATAATAATGACAATAATAAGTGAGAGGTTACATATGAAATATTTTATTCTACACCTAACCAATCAGACATTCTGTTACATATTCCTGAAAGTCCTCAACAACACTTATAAACAATGATATTCTTCCACCTCTTGGTCCCAGTTTTAAACCACTTTGTGATGTAATATGGAATCTATTACATGAAATTATCTTTGACTATTTCGAGTCAACTTCATCTGATGTTCATGTTGACTTTTCCCAAAATCTTGTTTATGATCAATATGATGATGAATTAAGTCATGAAGTAGGCTTATAATTTGATGATGAGTTTAGTTCTTGTTTTGAACATACTTTAGATATATTTGATACATGTCAAAATGATGACTATGATAGCTTAATTGACTCAACATATTCCAAGCCTATTTATGATAACTACGAGGAAAATGAATTGAAAAATGAAGTAAAATTAATCACATCAAATATTTCCTTTTATCACCTCTTACTTATTATAACTTTAACCAATGTAATAGCCTACAAGATGATCATGATTTGAATTCACATTTTTCAAAATGTAAGTGTTATAATGAGGAAGACATAGTTTCCCATATTTGTAATGATGACATTTTTACTCAAAATTTTGAGGCTGTTGCATCTTATAATGACAATATTCATTTACAATCTCTTTTGCGATATACTAAAGAATTGGATCATAATACTACAATATTTAATTTGAAATATGAAGGATACTCTTCCATTTTTTAATGATGAATTTGAAGAATGTTTTGGGATTAGCTTTATCACCATTTCAAAAAGCAACAAGAAACCCTCAAATGAAATAATTGTTAAAAACTTAACGCTTGAAAATTCTAATCATTTAAATTTTCAAATGGGATATCATCACTTTGTGGAGGAATTGATGAATCAAGTTTAAAAAAATCATCTATGACATGCCACTCATACATATACCTTCTTCTAGGAAGCATGTCAATTGATGAAACTTATTCTTTTCTTCCAATATTATAGTTTTGGTTAATAGTGGAGCCCAGTGTCAAAAAGTATCCCATTGAGAAAATTTATGTTTTTACACTAGATTTTCTATTTCTTTGATAAATATTGTTGTTGAAACACATTGCATATAAATTACGTATATAAACAAACCTTTTATTCTTGGTAGGTTTACAATGAATAAATATGAAGGTTTTTACCATCTTGAATATTCTTTTCCGATCATAGAAGAATTAAATATACATATATGAGTCCTTTGTATGAACTATATTAAGGAGTTTTTTTAATACATATTTAAATATTTGGTTTGTAAATAAGGGGTAGAAATATTTAAAGGGTTCATATCTTATTTTCTTAGTAATGTTGCCTTCATATTGAATATTCATCATCATATTCCTCTTCCATTCTACTTGCACATAGATACTAAGGGATCACATTAAGTCATAAGGGCTAGATTTGTAACTATAATGTTGAGCTTTCATATAAATAATTGAAACTTTAGCGGAACTTGTTAGTCACATCACAACCATGTGTGAGACCTACCTAATCAACATAATACTCTAGGGATAGTAAATTATGTCTTCTTGGGTGGGGCATGATGGTATCACTGTCGGGGCTATAGATGCTCGCTAGAAGTGGAGAAAGGCCAATGGTGTTGGATTAAAATCTAGTGTATAATCATCCCACTCCTTTTATTTAGGTGACTTCCTATGGGTCATGGTGACATATACATTAGGGCATGAATGCTCACTAGGAGTTGGGCAAGGTCAGTGGTATTGGACTAACTCCAGTGCTTAATCGTATCATCCTTTGAATGCTATATTTGCTAAATAAATTGGAAGAAGGGCATCTAAAATGAAGGGAAAACAAGATTCCAGAAGGTTCCTCATCTCAAGATAGTCGATGACTACGTCATGGCTATGGACACTCGCTGGCACCAGAGCAACATTTTATTCTAGAAACTCATGTTATAGGCCAAAAGGGAACCGAAATCCCTGATGGTTAACTTCCTTAGTTTCAATAAACTAAAAAATGGAATTCACTCTTATGTATCTTAAATAGCTCCATGATTGACGTAATTTCTTAATCACTTAATGTAACTAGGATTAACTTGTTATCATGTTGGATGTTTTTATGAAGTGATAAATTTATCATTTTTGAGACCATATGCCCTTAATAACTATCATAACTACACTAATACAATTAGTATAAAAACAAATGTATTTTATTATGTAAATAATCATTACACTTGTTAATCCATATGTACTAAGATCTCACATTTATTCCTATTTCATCCTTGCTATCAATTGACTGAGCCTTTAAGATGCAAAAGAGTTTTTTCTATTACATTTTGCTTCTTCAATTTCCTTTTGGGACTCCATGCCCAATACAAAGGATTATGGTCTACGTTCTTGATCCTCCGCAGGGGAGCATCATCCCCAGTTAGAGCCAAATGTTGTCATCAATTTGATCCCACTTAGATCTTGGATCCTCTTATCGGTATCACCATTCACCTCCCTCATCATATGAATCCATATCAGATGATTGAGATGAAAATTTCTCCTTATAATATTCATGTTCATCCAATTTTTTGTCCTAGGAGCTTAATCTATGAATACTTTCCCTCTTGCTTCAAACTAACGGTTCATACACGTCAAGAGGGACATTCTCACTAGTTAAACAACTCACTTTCCCTTGATCAGTCATAGTCATTTGATATATTTTCATCTAATGGATCCCATTCCCATTGGGCAAGAGGGAGGAAGGTTGTTAACACTTCCCCCTCAACTCGATAAGATCATACCACACATCATAAACATCATCAATGACTTTCGTGTAGCTACTTGTGTGCTCTCTAATCCATTTGACTCGATCGATGGATGGGATATTATGTTGATATTGGAGAATATTTAATCCCTATTTTATTGAACTTGTGACAAGTGTCCTATCCTTATTTAGTAGGGAATTTTTGGAAACAATGATAATACTAAGAGGGGGAGTGAGTTAGTATGAAGGCTAATTTTAACTTTTTAACCATATTTACTAGAGATGGAAGCACCAAATTCCTCTATGCAGGCACCAACCCACACTAAAATAGGAATTTGAAGTTCCTTGTAGCGTGGAAGCCACATTTCCTCATAATAGATTTGTTTTGTCTACTCACACTGCTCACCTCACAACAACCCACTAATATTCTCAACAATAGTCACTCATCAAAGTCCATGCAACTCTATTCTTTGCTTTTCGTTAGCATTCACGCAGCTCTTAGCCTTTTTCCCTCTAAAACAAACACATAACTCTCAACCTTCTTTCTCTGCACAGGCACCCTTGACCTTTATCGCAGCATAGGCACTTATTTCTCACATTTTGTAGGTGAATTAAACCTTACTCATAGAGCTAACAAGAAAATTCCACCTTTCTCACTGAGTGCATAGGTAACATCCACCTTTGATCACAGTAGAGTAGCTCTCGGGGTCTCTTACCTCTGCATAGGAATTCTCGACATTTCTCTTAAGAATTTGATCTCTCTTAGCATTACGCGCTAGTGCACTCACTTAGAGCTTATCCATCTAGCTCACTCACAACTATGTTTCTTTCCCCCTCTTTTCTCATCTGAGCTCTTCTGTTTTGTTCCTCTATGGCCCCTTGATTGATGTTGCCACCTTTTCTTGCATTCACATTGCATGAGTGTACATCCCCATGGATCATCCATTCTTTTCTTGCATCTGACTTGGTTTTTGCACTGCATTAACCATGAGAATGGGCACTTGATAGCTTCTCCATGTTGAGAATGAATTTCAGTGCACCTGCACACTCCAAGCAGGTGCAACACTCTCTGTGAACAACACTCTTGTCACTGAGGCTCCCTACAGAAGGTATACTCTGGTACTTGTCCTCTAGCTTCCCAAATGTACTTAGGCATGGCCTTCCTTGTTGTTGTTGTGTTTCATGTATGTTTCTTGTAATAGTGTAGAAACAGAGATCGACCTTGCAGTCCTTCATCGCCTGATTGCTTAGAGCTTCATGCCGAGAAATTAATTCTTAGATAACCTACACAATACCTCATGAGTCCCATACATCCATTTAACTCACTTAAGGTATGCACCAAAGCACAAACATGGCTTGTCTGACCTAAAGGAAGACCCAACATTCTTTCGTCAATATCATTGTCCTTTCTACCTTGACCCATAGATCTCTGAAAATCACCATTACTCTTGAGACCAACTCCTCTATTCCCGCATTCAACTTCGCATCTGTCAACCCATATGCATTTAATTCTTTGTATTGTGCTATCAGAGAAATTCCAGATCGTAACTTCACAGTAGTGCAATGTTACTATTGGGGGCCAATATTCCTATGCTACACTCTATGTGCTTGGCTCTATGGATTTACATGAAAAAGAGCCTACCTAATACTGACATGTCCCTCATTCAGAAATTTTCAATAACCAACTCTTATAAAGCTTCGACATCATGATCCTATAATTATTGGGATCCTTCTCCTTATCCCTTCCAATGTTTTTCACTATAGGAGCACTGCCTATGACCTACCACTTAGCATTAAGGTGCTAAGTCTTCAGACTGTGATGGTTTCCATTCTCCCTTTGTTAACAACTTTGTGCCCTTACTTCTTTGAGGATTGACAACCATGTGCCAACCCATTATTAGAATCCCTTCTATATTGTAACTTTTCCAAAATCCAACCATTCTAAAGTTCTGATGTCTTCATTCTCCAATTTTCAACTTCTAATATGACATCATCAACCTACGTGGTGACTCCTTAGTGGTGACATGTGTCACCCGGTTTTGGCCCATTACCCTACCAATTATGTTTTAATATGCTTTCCACGTGTCCTGCAATACTGCCACGTCATGCTGACGTCAACCGCAATTGTACCTTATCGGAGCCAATCAGATGTTTCCATGTGTCCTTATAGAATCCAAGCAAACACTGCCATGTGTCCTTATCGAAGCCATCTAGATGTTCCATGTGTCCTTATCAGAGGCTATAACATGCAGCCATGTGTCCACCTAGAGGAGGGAGAGGAGGACCCATCAACTTTGCTTTTGTACTAAAATCCTTTGTCAATTCTCTTTTGGCATTCTTGAGTGTTCTTAAAGGCTTCTTGGCACTTATCAATATCATAATATTTTAAAGGTTCCTCACTTGACAATGTTTTGATATTATGCTATACGATATGTTGATGTTTTAATACACTGATCTCTGGGATTTCGATAACCTCCAACCTCTGATAGAACCTAATCTAATGTATTGCACCTTTGATATTTTGATATCACCAGTATGCCAACCTCCGACATTACAATGTGTCAATATGCCAATCTCTAGGGTCCTGATCTCCTGATTTTCCGATACACTGACCTTTCATCACTGATGCACTGATATGCTGACCTTAAATCTTCTAATGGGTCGATATGCTAGACCTTCGACATTCTGATCTCCAATATGTCGATTTATTGGATGTGCCAATTTATGATATCCTGGACATTTGATATTTCACCCTTCTTAGGACTTGAAGTCCCTAACCATTAGCAATCCATAACTTTTGATCCAACAATCCATTTGTGGACTTCCACATATCTTTGGAAATCTCTTTTAGAGCACTTTCAAATGCGAAGGGTCCAATGTAGGTTTTGAGCCCATCTACTATTTCTAAGATGGACGCATAATATCTTCCATAATTGTGGTCCTTGACTCTTGTTGTAGTGGCTGCAACCCCCTTCAAAAGTTTGGCGCACAGCCAATTTCAAAGCCTACCTTAAGAGTTTTACTTGATGTTTGCACAGACTCCGGTTCACCCCATGAGCTCAGATGATTATTTGTACCCACCTTGCTTGATTGTTTGACAAACAACTTTTGCATGTTGAAGTCAATGTCATCCTTGTGTCCATGTTCTGGTCATACACAAGGTATTCACTTCGAGTGTAAATGATGTGTTCGTTATGTAAAAATCCACTGTGCTCACACATAGAGTCATATACATTGTCACGCAAGTGTCATGCTTGTCATCAAACACTCAATCACAAGCATCGTGCTTATCGCTCACTCCACTAGTCAGTCATGTTAAGCACATGTGTCTAGATGGTTTCAGTCATCTCATCATCAAATCATTTAAGTTTGTGTTTCCAAGTATGCATACGCGCCTTTTCACTCCCTCACACACTTAGTCATTTTCCTGAAGTTCTGATGACCGTATTCCCCTTTGACAGCAAGACCTTCACCCCACCATCGACTTAATTGACTATTGCCTAAAATAGTGTAGAAGCACCAAGAAAGCCATTTCAAGTTGTGCTTACCTCAAGATGATCAATCAACCTTCTCGTAAAACAGAGAGTTTGAACCGTAGTCACCCTGGGATGAAATTGCCTAAAAAATTATGTAGAGGCTATAGACATTGCCCGCTTTGCTGACTGTTTAAATTGCATAGACAGGCCACGCAGATACCCAGTGCCCATCCCTATCTACCTAAAAAAATTGCACAACTTTTCTAGCCAGCCCAATAGTCAATTGACCAACTGCTCACACGAAAAATTCCTCATATTTCATGAGAAAGCCCTTTGGTGCCCAGTAGTCCACTCAGCACAAAAACTATGCAGAGGTGATTCACAAGATAGCCTCCCACCATCAGCATAGCTTTTACCGCCAGCAGCTCCTAATAAATGACTGCCAGTTCCCTCTAGCAATTGTGTAGTTTATGCTACCAAGCTCCCACCGGCCAACTACCAGTTCCCTCTAGGGATTACGCAGTTTTTTCTGCGAAGGTCCCAACCTCCAACTACCAATTCCCTTCGTGAATTACATAGTTTTGGCTGTCAGGCTCCCACTACCTGCCCCTTCCAAAAATTGTGCAGATTTTGTCTGCCCAGCCTTCTCGGAGCCTAGACTGAACCTCCCAAAAATTGCACAGGTTTGTCCTCCTGCTAAGCCAAACCCCACAGATAGTCACTGTCGATTTTGATTTCCCATCAGCATCTCCCAGTGATTCTGCATAGTTTTCACCTGTAATGCCCGAAGCCTCCACCCTAGCTCAAAGATTATCTCACGTGGTTTTGTTACCCTGTCTTCTCTCTTGGTCACCTGTATCGGAAACGATCATGCATCGTTGTAGACTAAGAGGTTTATGAATTTCATGTTGTCTCGTCATGAGTGAATACATATACAGGTATAGAAACAAACATGGCACGATGACAGATGGGATGAACATAGGAAGTACATGGAGAAGGACATGTTCTTTAATAGACAAACAAACGATGCATGGAAAGCGATGTGCTCATGAATAGATGATCATGCAAAGAAGTGTTCATGAATAGATAGATGAATGAACATGTGAGGATGTGTTTGTGCACACACAGACAAACAAACATGCACTTTTCACAAACAGAGGAACATGTCAAGCATGCTATTGGGTGCTATAAGGTGTCTTTAAAAACTCCTAATTTCCTTACATTAATCATCAACCTGGGTATCTCTTTCAATTCCAAGAGTGTACACAATATGTTCAAATGCTATATCTATGGAGGGTAATCATTTGAGATAATTTATTAAGTTCAATACAAGAGTAAACAGAGTAAATCATAAATCTCAAGCTTGTAACTTTAGGGAAAATAATATATCTAAGCATCAATACTCAGCCTTAATCATAACCAAGACTCAATCTTAATCAAGAGATTCTAATTGCAATCACATCAACTGAGTGCACCGTAGCAATAACATAGCTCTTCTTGCTTATTCTAAACTACTCCAGAGGAATAAAGCATCCAATCCAATCAATAACACTTCTATATTTTAATGAACTGGAAATAACTCTCTCCTAATGATTATTTCAATCCACAACATAAATAAATGAAATCGATTGGAATAATTAAGAAGTAATGAAATACATACATGAATTCCACACCAATGAAAGTAAATCATCTGTAAAACTGTAAACCAGAGTAATTAAACTTGTGGTAAAGGAAAATTAAAAAGATAGGGAATAGTAGTGGAATCCACTTGTGGCTGGGCTCAAGCTGCTAGCGAATACTACTTAACTACTTCAGAATGTCATGAGTGAATAGCAACTCAATTCATGTATTAATCATGAAATTAAAATGTCATTACAATGTGCTATCTTCTTCAAGATTACACCTCGTATATTAAAATTACCACCCCTAAAAGGGCAATAAATTCCCTTTTATAATCAAGAAGTAAAAGAGATAAATGCAATTCCTCAAGATCAGGAGATCCTCAGAAATTTGCAACTAAATGCTATTATCAGACAACATTCCAACCTGTGCTAATCCTCTTGATTTATTCCTTGATTCGTTCACATAAGACATGCTCCTTTTCCTCTGTTTAGCATTTGATGTTTAGTATTTTGAACAACAATTGTTCCCTTTGCCAATTTCTTCATAAAAGCAATGAATGTTAGCTTTTCTTAGTCAAACCGTATCAAAAGAAATTTTATTCATTTCTCATCAAAGTTTTATGAACATATTACTATATCATGGCACATGCATAAAAAGAAGGAAAAATACAGTGTAATCAAGAGTAAACTTATACCCATTGTATGACCGAACATACTCCCCTGCTTACCTTGTTTCATGTCCTCATGAAAAGCAAGTAGTTCCTATGTAGTGCAATTAGAGAGTAAGTTGAAAAACCTATTTCTTTATCAGACCTAAAACTGTGTTGTTGTATCAAACTGGAAAAGGTTGTTTCGTCATGTCCTTCATTCAACTCATAGTCGGAATGATATCCTTCAGGAGGGTACCAAATAATAGGGCCCCTGTATCGACATCCCAACCAATATGGTCATTCTCTTAGGATAATATTGTTGTATGTGACCAAATGGGTTGTAGCAACTTTGAAGTTCATGTAGTTAAATGGTTCTCTTTTCTTCAGACTATTAGTTGATATTGTCCATCTCATCTTGGATTTAATGAAGGACCTTTCTTGAATGGAGAGAAAATATGCCCTTCCTATTTGAACGAATTACTTATGTATAGGTACCAAATTGTTAATTTCGCCCTGTTGTGTCATAAGCATTTTGTATTTAATAAATAGTTGAAAAGGGTGAGTAGGCTCGCTTCTTACACATAAATCCATTTCATGTTGTTTTCTCTAGAAAGAGTTATAGGCCTTAAACCAATTAATTTGATTAACTATGAAGGAAATAAAAACTTGAAACTGAACATCCCCAACAAAAGGGCTAGGCTTCTTTTCTACCTCTTCTTCTAATACAAAATTATGTAAATAAAATTCACAAAGGATTTGCTGAACTTTTACCCCATGTTGTTTACAACAACTTAAAAATTCTTCAGTTGTTTTTAATTATACTGGTTTTCCATCCTTTACGGCTTTAATCTTCAATAATAAGTATCTTTCCAATAGAAATAAGGCATAGTTCATAGTAGGAGACCTGCAATATAAGACATCTGAATATAGTGAGCAAATGGTGTCAATTTGATCCATGATCTTGTCTAGCTTAGTCTTTACCTTCTTCATCCTTTCTTCCACCTATCTAAACCTAGCAAAAGTTTCATCCTCTATTATAGTCAACTATCTGAATTGATTTTGCAACTCCTAATAATTCTGGAGAGGAACTGTCTCCTTCCTACATTGCTTTAAAGCAAGTTAGGCTTGTGCCAGTTCCTCCTGTAAGTTCCAAAGAATAGGATCACTGCTTGAAGGGTCATCCTTGAATTTTTCTTCAGTTTGGGTGCTTGTTTTGTGAGAGGGTATGCTCTCGATCTGAGTTCTTTTATTATGGGAGGACCAACCCTCTACTTGAGTTCTTTTTTTGTGGGAGAACAAACCCTCCATATGAACAATTGTATCCATTAAGTTTGCATGCAAATTTGTTTGGGTGGCTACTGTTTGAGTAAAAATAGGCTTGGATTGGATTTCGGCTGCCCTGCCGTCACATAATTTTGTTTGTGTCACCATAGTAACTACCTCAAAAGTAGTGTTCTGGGCTTCTCTATTTGTAGTTTTGTTGGATTTCCGATGTAGTCTTCTAACTATCTTTTGGAGCTTTTGGTGTTTCTTCCGCAGCTTCTTTAGTTTTGTTTTAGCTACTGGCTTTTCCTGAGGTGCCTTCTTTTTAATAATGGATTTGTCAATACCCTCTATATCTAAGGGTTCTTGGTGCTCATCATGGTTGTGCTCCAATATAATTGTGTCATTAGACTGGTTATCAGATTCGTGAATAATTTATGTGCTCGCTCCCTCATCCTGGTATGCAACTTCTGGAAAAGGAAAATTTTTTGTATGACCATAATATCCTGAGGGTTGAGCTTCCATAAGGTTAGGATCGAGCGATCCTCCAGGTTGCATGTACGCGTTCAATTTTTCTAGGATCTGTGCCATCCCTTCCTCAAAATCCTTCAAAAGATGATCTTGGGGGTTCACAGGTGGTGTTTGAGGAGGTCCTGCTCCATTGCCCGATTCAACATCAAAATGTTGTACACCCTCTTGTTCTGAGTCCAACTTATGTTATTCCTGAGATTCTTGTTCTGAATTAGCTTCTTCTTCTAGTTCTAATTCAGAATGAAATTTTAACCCCAGTTTAGGTTCAAAATTGCACTCTTCCTCGGGCTCGGGCTCTGAATTATCCTTTTATTATGGTTTTGGCTCAGAATTGCATTCTTCCTCTGGTTTTGACTCTAAGTCCTATACACTAATTGGTTTGGATGGCTTTGCTGGTCGTTTGGTGCTACCCTAAGGATTTACAAACATCCTCTGGGATAGTTTTAACCTTGAAGACCGCCTGTGCTTATGGGGTTCAATTTTTGAATCAGCAGTCCTTTTCCTCTTCAGGACAGGGTTCTGCTTGCTAATTTCCAAGATTGCAGAGTTTTGGATTATAGGGTCTTGACTAACCTCTAAAGGAAGTATGAGACCATCCCAAGTTCAATTTTGTTGAACAAGATTATGGCTAACAATTAGTCTAATCAAACCATGGTGGCTAACTACAGTTTCAGGGTGCTAGCCCGTCTTATTCTATCAGCAGTATCATGAAGCAATGAATTCAAGAAAGATGGCAGATTAACAATGAGCGTTTGTTTTAAAATAGCTAAGAGTTTGAGTTGTCATGGTCTTAACATATCTCATCCTCCATCAAAGGTAATGCACCTCTGGAAAACACTTGCCAACTCACGCCATGGTTCTCCCAGAGAAGATGTTGAATGCCCTTTTCTTTTCTAGTTAGTTCCTTGCCAACATATGTGAAAATCTCCACTGTGTCTTGCAACATTACATGCATTTTAGGTTATACAAATCCTTCTGCCGGCAACCCAAATACTTCAGCTATCACAGCTTCTCATACTGTGATTCTTCTTCCTTTCACCATGGACTGCCCATTCTGTAAATGCTGTAAGAATTTGAGAGAAACTTCACTATTATGGGCCTGAAGCCTGGTGAAGTATGAAATACATCCTGCACGAACGAGAATCTCCTTGGCTCTATCCAACTAAAGGTTCTTAGCGCATTGATTTTCCACCCATAATGCTTGAATTCTTCCGACAATTTTTAAAGATTAACGGGAAAGAAAAACACAACAGAGAATAGAAATAACAAGAAACATGCAGCAGAGAACAACAAGCAAATGTAATGGCTAAGTTTCACGATATTAAGTGGCATTTCCATGAGAATTAATATTATTAATTTGAGGACTAACATATTGCCAGATGCCATTTAATCATGGGATACTGTAGCAACATATGAAATCCAATAAAATAAATATAGTGTGTGCAAGGGTGTAATGGGAGTCCTCCCCCTCCTTCAAATGAGAGGTCGCCTATGAGCAAATAGACAGGGAGGTGTTGTTTTGATGGCTAGGCAACAGGGTGAAGGGTACAACAGTAAATGAGATAGAGTACGCATATCAATGACGCGACGACAAGAGGTATGGTTATAATGAGAGTGGAGTGTATAAAAGTAGTTATGAATAAAAGATAAGATGCTTTGGGTTGATGATAGGTTATGCAAAAAAGGACAGTAATATGCCAAAAATATGCTCTCTTGATGGTATATTAGCTAGGAATGATACGATTGATCAAAAAACATTATCTCATGCATAAAGGTTGTAAAAAAAAAATAAAAATTAATGAAATAATTTCTTGAAAAAATAAAGAATAAGAAGAAGTATTATAATGATTATTAACACTAAAATAACACTTCCATACCATAAGTAGAGCCTCTACTGCCAGTAGGCATCCATATCCTCAGCAGGGTTACTTTTTAACCCCTATGAGCCAGGATCCTCAATTTATAAGTGGAAAATTCCATTGTTGTTCTATAGGAGAGATTAGTGCGTTGGTATGGTAACCAGATGACCACACTACCATTCAGTGGGATGTAGCAAAAGTAAACAGGTCGGCTCGTCATGAGACTTCATGTTCTGAGGATATTATAGTTGTCCAATCGATCATAACCTTGGTGTGGTGGCCATAGTGGGAATGCCAATTTGCTACAACATTATGAACATGGTAGGCTAGCTCTTAATGAGACACCCCATCATCCATTTGCGAACAAATTTTTTCTATTATTACATATTTTTATGATAAATAAAAGGAGGCTTAATACTCCTTAAGAGCAGGGATGGTAGAAAAAGTTGAATATGACAATAAAAAAAATATACCCATAGTCTTATTTATTATAGACAAAGAAGTTTATAACCAGGACAAGTAGAACTGACATGGTATTCAAGATGATCCATCAGTATGAGGTACGACAGAAAACAATCCAATAGAGTAGTATATAAATAACTATGTCCCTTTTCTTGAAAAGAATCTATCATCAAGAGGTTGTCTTGTTAAAGATCATAACATCAATAGTATTAACTCCCTTCAATAGTATCCATACTTCTTGCCCTCATGAAAGTAGTGTACTTCATGCCATGAAAAGAAAAGAAAATGGGGCTGAGATAAGTTAGGACCAATCACGCAAAAGGAAAAGAACTGTTGTTGAATAGATTATACAAAAAAAAATCGCAAGAGAAAGTGTTGTTCAAAAGTTTTAACAAAAAAACATGCAAGAAAAGTGTTGTTCAAAAGTTTGAACAACAAAAAATGCAAGAAAAGTGTTTTTCAAAAGTTTGAACAGCAAAAACACGCAAGAAAAAGTGTTGTTCAAAAACTTTGAACAACAAAACATGGAAGAAAAGTGTTGGAAAGTTTGAACAACAGAACGCAGAAGAAAATTGTTGTTCAAGAGTTTGAACAACAGCTGTTCAAAATTTTGAACAACAAAACACGCAAGAAAAGTGTTGTTCAAAAGTTTGAACAACAGTTGTTCATAAGTTTGAACAACAAAAACACGCAAAAAAGTGTTGTTCAAAAGTTTGAACAACAAAACATGGAAGAAAAGTGTTGTTCAAAATTTTGAACAACAGTTGTTCAAAAGCTTGAACAACAGCTGTTCAAAATTTTGAACAACAAAAACATGCAAGAAAAAGTGTTGTGCAAAAGTTTGAACAACAAAACACAAAAGAAAAGTGTTGTCCAAAATTTTGAACAATAGAACATGCAAAAAAAGTGTTGTTCAAAAGTTTGAACAACAAAAACACGCAAAAAAAAGTGTTGTTCAAAAGTTTCAACAACAACTATTCAAAAGTTTTAACAGCAAAAACATGCAAAAGAAAGTTCTATTCAAAATTTAAATAGAAAAACATGAAAAAAAAAGTTTTGTTCAAAAGTTTGAACAACAACTTTTCAAAAGTTTGAACAATAGAGAAAAGGAAAAAAAGAAAAAGAAAAAGAAAAAGAAAGAAAATCAAATCAAATTAGCAATCCTATTTACATATTTTACAATGAAGAAATAAATTTTATCATCATGAACTTGCCAAGGGATTGTCCTCTTCAACTAAAACTTGTATGGTGGGGTCCTCATGTATCTGTTAGTAGAAAGATTCTCTGGTAAGTGGTTTTTGGGAGAAGCATACCCGATGCCCATTTGCTTTAAAATAAGAACCAGACCCATCAATGGTGGCCAACGTAAGGGTGCCATTGTCATGTACTTTCTTGATTTTGTAAGGGCCTAGCCATCTAGTCAGCAGTTTTCCCAGGAAGTCTTGGAACCTAGAATCATATAGAAGTGCCTAATCGCCCTCTTGAAATGTATTTTTCTTAATAAGGGCATCATTCCATTTGGCTCTTTGCTGTTGAATAAGTGTAGTATGTTGTAGAGCCAATAGTCGAATTTCATCTAATTCATTCATTTGCTGTAACCTATTAACCTGGGCTTCAGTTAGGTCCAGTCCTACCTATTGGGTTGTCCTTAGTGTTTGTATTTCAAATTCTATGGGGAAATTGGGTTCCTTACCAAATACTAGCTAATATGGTGAGTATCTAGTAGTGTTTCTCCAAGTTGTGTGATACACCCAAAAGGCCTCTGGCAATCGAGTAGTCCAATCTTGTCTATGTGATGAGACTGTCTTCATTAGAATACCTTCAATAACTTTGTTGGTGCTCTCTACTTGCCCGTTTGCCTGAGGGTTATATGGATAGGTAATTTTGTGTGTAATGTGATGATTTTTCAGTGTAACAATAATCTTGTGACCCATGAATTGTGGGCCCCCATCAGTAATCATTTCTCTGGGTAAACCATAGCGAACAAAAATTTCGAAAAGAAAGCTAATAACAATTTTCTTGTTTCTCTTGGTAACGCTACTACTTCCACCCACTTAGTTACATATTTTGTTGCAACCAATATATATGATTTTTGGTTGGATGATGATTTGATTGGTCCATCCAAATCTAATTCCCAATGCTCAAAATATTCTATCACAAGTTGTGGAGGAACGGGAATTTCATCAGATTGCCCAGGGTGGCCCATCCTTTGGCGACTATCACATGCCTGAACAAATTTCTTAGCATCCTTAAAAATAGTGGGCCAGTAGTAGCCAATTCGTATAATTTTATGTCTATTTTTGTGGTCTGCAAAGTGCCCACTACAAGGTCCTTCATGGTAAGCTTTTAAGATATCATAAATTTCATCCTCCCTGATGCACCTGCAAATGTGAATATCAGCCCCTGCGTGGAAAAGATATCCTACAATCCAGGAGAAATCAGTGTTGCACTGCACAATCAATTTCCCTTCTCTGGATGTCAGATATTTCGGCAATTTTCCCACTACTAAGTAATTCGTCACATCTGCTTACCATGGTGTTTTTATGGCCACAATGAACAAATGTTCATCTGGGAACTGATCCTCCACCATCATTGTATCATCTGTTCTTAGTACTCGGGAGAGGAAGTCTGCCACAATGTTCTCCTTCCCTAGTTGATCACTTATAGTTATGTCAAATTCCTGCAAAAGTAGTAAACAAAGTGTCACTCTTCCATTTGTGATAGGTTTTTTGGCTAAATATTTAATAGTAGAGTGATCAGTATACAGAAAGACAAGATATCTAGTTATATTGTGTCTTAATTTTTTTATAGAAAAAATAACAACTAGAAACTCTTTTTCTATGACTGTATAGTTCAACTCAGTAGGAGTTAGGTTTTTGTTGATGTAATATATATTGTAGGGTTTCTTGTCTTCTTCTTGGCCAAGAACAACTCTAATAGCTATATCTGATGCATTTGATGAAATCTAGAAAGGTATATCCTAGTTCGGCCCTCGTAATATTGGTGCTATCAATACTAACTGTTTAAGATCTATGAACACAGTGTCACATTTATCAGTCCATATAAAATCAACATTCCCTGTCAAGACATATAAAGGTGTAGCAATCTGTGTAAAAATATTTATAAATCTACGATAATATCCAACAAATCCCAAAAACATATGTACCTCTATTTGAGAGTAGGGAGTAGCTAATAAGAGGATTACCTGTATCTTTGCTAGATCTACCTGAATTCCAACTACTGAAATGTAATGACCCATAATCATGCCCTCTATCATCATCATATGACATTTATCATGACATAAACATAGCCTAGTAGCAATACACTGTTATGGGACTTTCTCCAATGTCTGTAATGCCTGATCAAAGTAATCCCAATAGGGTGTAAAATCGTCCATGTACACCTCCAATCCTTCATTTATCAAGTCTGCGAAAATACTGACTATGGCTCTTTGGAACGTAGCAAGTGTGTTCCACAATGCAAAAGGCAATACTCTGTAAGCAAATGTTCCCCACGGGCAGGTAAAAGTAGTTTTATCCTGGTCTTCAGGGGCAATCTAAATTTGGTTGTAGCCACTGAAGCCATCCAAGAAAGAGAAGAATTTTTTCCCTGCCAGTTTATCTAGGACTTGATTGATAAATAGAAGGGGAAAATGGTCTTTTTGTGTTGCTTTATTGAGTTCTTTGTAGTTAATGCATAACTTCCATTTTCCATTCTTTTTGGGGACAACGACTAATGGGGAAACCCATTTACTATCAGATATAGGATAAATAAAATTCACATCTAATAATTTTTGAAGTTCTTCTTTGACAATAACCTTTAGATGAGGATTTAATCTACGTTGCAGTTGTTGAATGGGTCTTGCATCCTTTTCAGTGTAGATGTGGTGCATGCATAATTGATGGTCAATCCCTTTCATGTCTAGGTAGTCCCATGCAGAAGCCCATTTGTATTTCCTAAGGATGTGGATAAGTTTATGTTGTTGGTCACTACTCAGATTACTGTTGATGTTCAGGATCTTCCCTTGCTCAATTTTGATAGGATTGATATTATAGACAATGGTTGTTGGTATGGTTGGTCATTGATATCTCTTAGGGAATCTTCTCCAATCTCATTGTCAAGGACTACTTTAATCATGTGACATCTCAAATTAGACACCATAGCAAGGTGATTGATAAAAGTATTAATGACATCATCTTCTGTTTGGTTTTTGAATTCAAGGGCATCTACCACAGTCAATGGTGAAAAAATATTTTCTATTAAATATGTTACAAGTTGTTTCTGAGTTTTTACAATGGTTAGGCTTGGGTGAGTAGGAGGGTATAAGACTAGATTCATTACATCATTTCCTCAGGTTATGGTCATATTGCCTATTTGGTGGCTTACATAAGCATCAGTTGTTGCTAGCCAAGGCCTTGATACTATTAAGTGATGTCCATCTAGCTGGTTCCTAGGGTTAATAATAAAAAAGCTGTTCGATATTCTTGAGTGTCTAGAAAAACCATCACATCTGGTAATGTTCCTTCTGCTTAATGACTGAGCAGTCGACAAGTTCCAGCAAGGTAGTTGTTGGCTCCAAGGCTGTGATGCCAAGCATTTTACAAGTTGTTGTTTTGAGAATGTTAATGGCTACCCCTAAATGGACTAAAGCATTGGGAAAATAGTGGCCATTTATCTCGACTGTGACAATGGGGTTTCCTGGGTCTTCATATTTTACAGGTGCCTCTTTGTCTAGTAATAAATGAGACAAAGTCCCGACAACATGGACAGTTGGGGTTATTTATGTTTTCCTCATAGACTTATTTATACACAATTCTTTAATAGTTTTAGCATATATTGAAATGTCTCGAACAGCCTGGAGGAGGGTATTTTTATACATATATTCTTGAGTTTACCCAAAAGATCAAAATCAGGATATTCAATTTCTCGAGGTATTCAATCTTTTTGGGAATGGGGGAGAAGAAGTTATGATTTGCTCAGGATCATTGTGCCCAACTGTATCTTATCCCTACATTGTTTGCTGGCTATCTAGAGTGAAATGCTTATTCAGATATGTCTCTTTGGTTTCAGGTTGCATATTTTTATCCTCATCAGGGGTAATTATGGATCCAGATCTGAACTTATGTTCATTATATTCTCTTGAATCAACTTCATAGTCCAAATTGTCAATAATTTGTAATAACTGGATGGGTTTATTGTTAGGATTTGGATTTGGTTGGGCTAGGAGTTGTGGCCGTATATTAGATTCGGGATTTTTCTGCAATGTGTAAGGTGCTTGTAAGGTTGCTTGAGATGGAGGAACTATTCCAGTAGGCTGGTTTACTAATCATTGCCAATTTGATTGACAGTTCTGATTTTTCAAGGTAGAAGGGGATCATTGTGATGGATAGGGGTTACTCTGCCAGAATGGTGGAGGATAAGAGGAATTTGACCAATTTGATTGATTGGGCCATGATGGCATAGAATAGGCTTGAGGTGGCTAATTAGAGAAGGGTGGTTGGTTCTGCCATGTTGTCCTTAGATACTATTGAGAATTATATTGTGAGGAAGGAAATAACAAAGAAGGCTCTGTAGGCACACCTATTGGTCATGCTTGCCATTAACGACGTTGGTTAATCAAATATACTAGTTCCACTTCCTTTGCGGCTTCCTTGAAGACTTCTTTTAACCTAGGAAGCGATGGACAACTTTCTATAGCATGATCCTTAGTGAAAATGGTCCATGCATGTATCATATCTAGCAGACATTCTCTATGATGGTGTTTCTTCCTACTTCATGGATAGAAAATAGCCAAGTTCTATTTTGCTTCGGCTTCTTTCTGTTTGGCTTGCATGATATCCAAATGCTTTGTTAAGGTTCCCAAGATATCAATCTTGAAATCTTTGAGCAAATTACCAATTTCAACTTGTGTAATGCTTCCATCTGAGATTCTATTATCTCTAGTGATCTCATTGTGCTCAATTGGTTTCAGCCTTGTACTACCTCTAGAACACTTGATACACAATTGTACAATATTGTCAAAATCCTCTTGATAAATACCACCGTTCCCCATTAAGGTTAATGTTTCTAACCATGGGTCTTTCATACCTTTAATCATCATGGTTTTAAGAACTTTAGGTGGTAGATTTTCATAAGGATATCTTTGTAGATTATATTGAAAACATTCTACATATTCCTCAAGAGTCTTGTTAGTCTTAGCTATCATTTGAAAGATTTCATCCTTCAGTTCTCTACTTTGGCAAAAATCTTGGTATTTTTTTAGAAAGGCTATTTTCATTTGTTCCCAGTCATTAATGGTACCTCCACCAAGCCCCAAAAGCCAATGCAATGTTGCTCCCTTTAGAGTAGAAGGAAACAAATTTAGTTTTTGGGGGTTAGTAGTGTAATCATAACCCCTACATAAAACATCAAATTCAAACAGGAATGCATCAGAACCCTCTAAATTTAGCTCATGAGGTAGGAATATTCTATGACTGGATGGCTTTCATGGGAGCATTGGTAGTTGTATCAACAGTAGGATATTAAAATGTAGAGGTTTGAGGCTGTCTTTGATTATTGGCCATTTGGTCAAAAATATCCCAATACTCTCCTGGGATTTCTAGAGCTGGAGATTTGTTCCTTGGTGGGCTAGAAGAGACTTGTAAAATGATTTTAATGACACTTCCTTGGTCCGGAATGCTAGGGGTCCTTTGTTCAACCACTGTTTGAGGAGATTTTGGTTCTGATAATTTAGTACAACCTATTTCTGCTCCTCCTTCATGGAGATTGTGAGAATTCCCTTCTTGTAAAGGGATAAACTCCAAATTTTCAGTATTCTCAAAACTCTATTCAGACCCTTTAGTCCTGATGTTAATCTTAGCATTAGCTATAAATGGTGATCCTATAGCCTGAGTGGTTATAGTAGGATTTCTTGTGGAAATGATTTGGGGTCCTATTGATGACTGAGACTCAGCTTTTCTTATGATTTTGTCAATGGAGGTTGATCATCCAAGGGTCACCAGTCCCTTGGATTTTTCAGATTGGGATGTAGGAATTATATCTATTTCTACTCTTTTCTTCTTAGTCATTCATACAAAAATAAAAACATTCATTTCTACTTGAATTCCTACCCATTTTTTGCTGAAAAGAGGGCAAGAGAGCAAACACTTTACTTACTTGTACATAGATTCTTACCTTCCATTTTTAATTCTCAATTCTTTCACAGCAAATAAAAATAAAATTTCAATTTCTACTTTCAATTCCTTACCCAATTGTGTTGAAAAGCAGGCGACGTAACAAGCACTTTACTTACTCATACATAGGTTCTTACCTTCCATTTTTAATACCTAATTCTTTCCTAGTAGCAACTATCAAACATACATCACTCTTCTGTGAAATGGCAACA
This sequence comes from Pinus taeda, assembly GCA_000404065.3. NCBI lineage: Eukaryota > Viridiplantae > Streptophyta > Pinopsida > Pinales > Pinaceae > Pinus > Pinus taeda. Next base: position 18,170 of record APFE031656731.1, on the reverse strand, counting down.
CTCTCCCCCAAAACGACGCCAAAATGTTGGGTTCTATAAGGTGCATTAAAAACTCCTAATTGCCTCAATTAATCATCAACCTGGGTACGTCTTTCTGTTCCAAGAGTGTACACAATACGTGAAAATGCTATATCTGTGGAGAGTAATGATTTGAGATACTTTATTAAATTCAATACAAGAGTAAATGGATTAAATCATAAATCTCAAGCTTGTAACTTCAGGGAAAATAATCTATCTAAGCATCAAAACTCAGCCTTAATAAGAACCAAGACTGAATCTTAATCAAGATATTCTAATTGCAATCACATAAACTGAGTGCACCGTAGCAATAGCAGATCTCTTCTAGTTGATTCTAAACTATTGTGGAGGAATAAATCATCTAATCCAATCAATAACACTTCTATCTTTTAATGAACCGAAAGTAAATCTGTCCTAATGATTAATTGAATCCACAACATAAATAAATGAAATTGATTAGCAAAATTAAGAAGTAATGAAATACATACACAAATTCCACAGGAATGAAAGTAAATCATCTGTATAACTGTAAATCAGAGTAATTAAACTTGCGGTGAAGGAAAGGTAAAAAGATAGGAAACAACAGTGGAATCCACCAGTGACCGGGCCCAAGCCGCTAGCGAATACTGCTTAACTACTGCAGAATATCACAAGTGAACAACAACTCAATTCATGTATTAATCATCAAATTCAAATGTCATTACAATGCACTATCTTCTTCAATATTACACTTCGTATATTAAAATTACCACCCTCAAAAGAGTGAGAAGTTCCCTTTTATAATTGAGAAGTAAAATAGATAAATGTGATTTCTCAAGATGAGGAGATCCTGAGGAATTCGGAACTAAATGCTATTATTAGAAAACATTCCAACTTGTGCTGATCCTCTTGATTTATTCCTTGATTTTTCCGCATAAGACACACTCCTTTTCCTCTGGTTAGCATTTGTTGTTTAGTCTTTTGAACAACAATTGTTCCCTTTACCAATTTCTGCATAAAAACAATGAAAGTTAGCTTTGTTTCGTCGAATCGTATAAAAGGAAATTTTATTCATTTCTCATCAAATTTTTATCAACATCTTACTATATTAGGGCACATATGCATAACAATAAGTAAAAAGGCAGTCTAATCAAGAGTAAACGTATGCCCATTGTATGACCCAACACATGCCAACACACAAGCAAGGAGAAATGTGCAAATGCAACATCAAGCGAAACCAATGATTATCGTTCACTCTGCCCACTTTGCCATGTGGAGGTGAAGTTGTGACACACCATGAGGACATCCATCACCCAAAAACACTTAATCTCGACATGAACACCAGTAGCAGCACAAATGTACTAGCACTGTCATGTCGAGTCTTTTCATGAGTAATGTCGTCCTCATCTCTACTGTGGGACTTAATGTGAATCAAAATAATGTAACGTGGAATTCCAAGAGAACCACTTCTCATATGAAGAGTCATGTGAAGTTGAAAGTTCATGGAACTCAAAGGGTCATGAGGGAAATTGAATAACCAGAAGGGTTAGTTTAACCCTTGGCTATAAATACCCTCTCATTTGTACATGCAAATGAATTTTCACCTCGGCTCCTCCCACATAGCCTTGAGAGTTTGTAATCATTTATTTGTGGAGTAAGTAGTGGCTCCATTGCCCCACCCACGAGGTTAGTAATGTATGGTGTAACAATGTGTCTTGGAATAATCTCTTAATTCAAAAACCTGCTAACAGGGCAACACATTTTCACACATGTGTTGTAATTGTTGTAAGACTAATCTTGAACACTTGTAATACATGTTTCTTAAAACTATGTTTAACACTTGAACTCATTCAATTGTTGTAATACATATATATTAATGAAAATGTGTTGTACGAGCTATTAATGTTGCTTTCCTATGTTGTTTACCTCCCAGAACATGAGACACACTTTTCACGTAAACTTGCTATAACGATCGTCACACTCGGGCGGACTCATCCACTTTTTATTGTACTTGTTATCTTTCCTTGTGTGTTGTGACTGCCCCATCGGTGTGGACTATTCCTTTGGAAGCTATGCACAACCCTTTTTTTTGTGTGTTCCTAATAGATTTGGGGCTTCCTCCCATCCAACTTGGGATCCACTCCCACCCTCTCCCTCTGCGATGAAAGAGGAATTGACACAAGAAACACTAGTAATCATGAGGCACGCGAACCTCGCTACTCGAAGACAAAGAATACCACTCTTGTGTGTTGACAAGAAAGAGTTGAGGCAAACATTTAAGATAATGGAAACCAAGCTATCATACCGGATGGGACTCTGACACCAAACTCTTTGAGGTCTAGTTGGGACTTCATACCTGGGTGATCGCATGAATATTGGCAGGTCTAGAACCATCAAAATTTCTAGTGCTAGAAGGAGGGTTGTAGTTGTTTATGGTTGAGCGTCCTATCACACTCACTCATCAACCATCTGGTCAAATGAAGTAACTCGCACACCCTCTCACCTATGCGTGAATATGTAGTTGGTTACTTCTCACCTCCTAAGAATGAACACAAAATTCCATATCATCACCTTCACTCCATTCACTATGTTATCACTCAAAAGTCTTCCCTAGAAGTTATAAAAGAAGGAATAGTATGACATAACCAAAAACCTAAGCTTTTAGACTCGGGTTCTAGCCAACCTAAGTCCAGAGAAGTCTCTCTTTTTATAATTTAACTTTGTTTTGAGTAGGATTTCAGGCTAGTTCTTAGTACTCATGATGTTTTGGTTTTGATTGGGTGGCGGACTTAAGAAAATAGATGGCCATAAAAAGTATTCAGGCCATTGAGCTATGGAGTAAATCAAAGAGTGGCTTCACTAGATCAGATCAATTACTAAAGGAGAAGATCACAGGTCAGGTTAGCACAACAAAAAGCAAATTTACAGGTTCAAATGGATGAGGTAGTCTTAACCAGAGTAAAAGGGCAATGAAGAATCCCTAAACTGTGATCAAGATGAAGAACATAAGGAGATCAGTAGCAAAGGGAAAGTAAGAATCATTTACTATGGAACTAAGGGGGAAAACTACGAAGGTAACAGAGCAATTAAGAATTCTCAAACCAAGATAGTTTAGTAGAAAACAATGAGAAAGTAAACAGTGAAGATAGAGTGCATTAAAGCTAACTCCGAAATATCATTCCTGGTTTACTATTCATATTTCATTGAAAAACACGTGAATATTTATAACATGACACGAAAATGATAATTAAACATGAAGAGATAATACCTATTTGGTTCCAACTATGCACAACAATCCAGTGAAATCTATTTAGCTTTATTTCGCGACCCAGCAAAACCAATCCAGTCTTGAATACAATAGCTCGTTAGCTTGATATAAAATGTCTACAGAAATGTATTTTAATCCACCCTAATTACTTCAAAATTTGAAGTATTTATACAAAAAGATGTTGCAAAATATCTCATAACAATATGAGAACTATTCTAGGAAACCAAAAATATCTTTAACCATGAAGATAGAGACAGATTGAGAACTACTTTCTTGTTGTCCCTTTTATTATGATTGTGTTGGTTGCTGTATTTCAAATTTGTCTCTTTCAGTTTCTTTATAGTTGTGTGTTGGAATCACTTTATGTCTTCAATCTACTGATACTCTTTACCTTCTACGCTTTGACTATGTTTCATCTGTTTTCTCTGGCTGCCATATAGATTTACTATAGTAACTTTATAGTAAATCTATTAATTTCATCCACCTTTCACCTTCAGGTAATTTAATCTTTAGCATTTTTCTGTATATCTCATCAACCTCAGTGTACTTGGAAAAATTTAGCTTCTTGACGAATAGCTGCTTTATCTCATGCTCTAGAAAAAATAGATTTTCCAAATTATCATATAACACCTTTCCTGTGGGCAGAGCTTTTACCCCTGAAGTACTAGCTTGGCTACTAACCAAATTGTTTAGTCTTTCAATGTAATCATCCTGGGTCATTAGCTTGTCATGGATTACCATAGTACTGGGGAGTCACATTTCCCTTAAAATACCAAATTTTGTCATATATCTATCAATATCAGCTTGGATGCTTTGGCATCTTTTCTCAAGATTGAGCATCAGGTTCCTTTTGGTAAGAATCTTCATGATTTCTATGATGGTCCCTGTCCTATCTTCTATGCCCAGTTCATCTAGATAATACCTTTTCTTGTTGTTAAAGAGTTCTATCAATTGGTTGGCCTCTTTAGGCTTGTCTCCCAGCTCTTCTCTTGTCTTATGAATTGCTTCGGTGGCCACTTTCACCAGTTTAGTTTGCTTAAAAATTACTTGAATAGATGGCCAAACATCATTGGCAGTGTCAATGATGTTCGCCCAGAGCATTTCCTTCATATCTCCTAGTGGTTGTTGCAATGTCATGTCCTTTTCAAGGACTTTTGTCCTTTCTCCCATTCTTTGATTATTTTTAGCTTCTTCCTTCTGTTGTATTTGTGCAATTTTGCAATCAGTGTCCAAACTTGACACTTTTTCTCTAAGATTTTTAAGCTCAGTAGCCTGGATGGTCATTTCATCCATGGATTTTACCAATTTAGATGTCTTTTTTATGTATGTCCTTACGCTCGTAGATGTACCTGTGACTGTCATAGTTGTAGCTGGTGGAACTAGAACTGTTGGTGCTAAGGAAGTAGCCAATGTGTATGGCACTGCTGTAGAGACAGTACGAATGACAGTCTGTGGAGTGGTGGCCAAATCACCTTGTCTAGACTGAATCAAGTTATCCAACTCTTTCTCCATTTCTTTTAGTCGATCATTCAACTTAAGGACTAAGTCTATAAGCTCTTCCTCCTTCCAAGTTTCTAATACTTTAGCTATTTGTGGATGATGCAGAGGAGGAATTTGAAGCTGCTTTTTCAGTGCAACTATGTCATCATTTTTGTTTTTAATTAGCTTTTCTGCAGCCTTTACATCCTTGGGATCATGTCCCATCTCTACGATAAGTCCTCTAAGGAATTTATCCTGATATCCTTGGCTCGTAAAGAGGCATTCTCTAACTTGAATTGTGCTGATATATTATTCAACGAATTTTGGAGTTGATGTGTTGCAATGGCCTTGCCAGACAATGTAGAATAAACCATTTCCCCAGTCTATTTGTGTAATTCTATTTGGTCAATAGAATGTATATCCTTCACGAACACCTCAAAATCTATCTTCAAGTAATCTACTATAGACCTGGGCTATTGTGTGGTAGGCTTCACGAAAGTCATTTGCATCTTACCTTCTTTTACATCAAAGGCTGACACTAGCCTTGTTTGATTAGTGGGAGCCATTCTAAGGTAGTGTGCATAACTTTGGGCCTTCAATATTTCAATTTTGGCCTTTATTTATTTATATTTCTCTCTAATGTCCTAGTTCTAGCCTGTTGGAGCCCTGGAGGAGGATACTTCCACGCTCTGTTGTCTCTCTAGCATTTGAGCCTGTGAAGTGGAAGTTTCTTGTGTACCTCCAAAGGGAGTGGTCTACCTACTTTCTACTCTATGAAGTCTTGTTTTGAAAAAATATTCAACCTTTGCCTCTTGACATAAGTATGTGTAATAGGTCTTCTAGAAGGAGTGGCCTCCTCTCTGTCTCTTTTGGGATTCTTCTCCTCATTTAGAGGAGTATGTACAATAGGAGGATTACTTATGATGTGTTCTAACTGAGCCAACTTTTCTAACATGTCTAGTTGTTCTGATTCTTCTTGCTCTTGAGGTCCTTCTTCTACTGGTTACTCACTATGTTCCTATGTTTCCCTTTGTGATTGGGATTCTCCTTACACCTGTACAAAGGAATCTTCATCAACTCTTCTTTCTAGGTCAATCAAAACATGTTGACAACAATTTCTATGCTATCCCTGTCTATTAGAGTGTTCTCCACCCATTCGAGTTGATTTTCATATTGTTCTGTTTTAGGAATTTGGTGGTGGATGTAGGGAGACAATTTATTTTTTTGTCTTCTATAACAGATGACATCAAATGAGTCATATCTCCAGATGAATCTTTTTTTGAGTTTGAGCCCTTGAAGGACTTCCTCTGCAACTCTTGCAGCCTCTCTATTGTTACACACAAAGGGGCCTAGCTAGTCTTTTATTCAGAGTTGTGCTTTTTTCTTGGCCTTCACAACATGAACCTTGGCAAAGTTGATTATTTTCCTGTAGTACTCCAGGGAAAACAATCTCATTGGGAGGTATCTTGGCAATTTGTAAGGTTCCAATTCGCAACCATATATTCTAATTTTAGTGTGATTTTGGTACAAGTAGCAATCTCCCACTTTGTATTATTTGGACAGCTATAGGACCCTCCTGATATCTGCACTGATTCTTGGAGGAGGGCTTCCTATCAGCATGGTTGCTACTAGATGCACAAATAGGTCTATAAAATCTATATAGGTGTACGGAGATTCATATTTGTGGATTAAAGGAGTCTAGAAGACTACTGATCTAGGATTGCCTCTAGTGTCAAGCTTTTGAATAGTGGAGGGAAAATTGTTCGCTTGATAATATAGAAAGAGATGATACAACACTGATGAGTACTTGAATACTCTCTCATTTTACAATCGCATGAATTGATCCTGCATTTTATCTGAGATGAATTTAGCATAGTCAAACATGATGTAAGGGGGCTGCTTAGGAGTGAAAATGGACATGTAGGCAAGAATAATTTCATCTACATACTCACTAGTAGTATAGCCTTGAACAATGGATATCATTGATATGATGTCTTTTCCAAGCTGAGAAACACATGATGACATTTAAGGAGGGGGATCCTTTGGAATGTGTTTTCCTTCTACAATGAAAGTTTGGAATAATTGAGCAATTTTGGAAAGGGTGGTTTTAGGGAATCTATCAAGCAAATATCCAATAGAAAGGGGAGTAAGATTTTGACTAGGTTGCAACTACAACATTTCATTTATGGATTCAGTGGTGATGGTGAAAAGTATTGTCTGCTAGGGGGACATCACCGCTCTTAAGGTGGGATTGTAGTTCGCATGACAATAGTGAACAATTTTGGAGAAGATATGGATGTTGGGGAGTTGGTGCTTGGGAATTTTTTATTTCCAAAGACCTATTTTGTCTACATGGTTCAAGTACTGGTCTCTGTACAGAGATATCTTTGGTTCGGATGTCTTTGTCTGCCAATGGGAGATGGTCTAAATCCCTATGGGGAGTAGAAATTGGTAGGACATTCAATGTAACTGGCACAACCATCCTTGGTTCATGTGGATTCAAGGACGGGGGTGAAAGGTTTTCTGTCAAATTATGGGAAAATTGGTTCAATTCGGAATGGTTTGGAGCTAACGGGAACTTGTTTTCCTTAATTACTTAATAGCTTAAAGAAATTGAGTAAAGGTTTGGGAATCAAATAGGGTTTCTCAATGATTTTGGGTAAATACCTGGTTTCAATTTCGAACGGATTGAGAGATAGCTGTGTGTAGTTTGCAGGAAGCGTACGCAACTAAAGGATGGTCTGGAGGTTTAGCAGCTTCAGTAGCTTGGCATTTGGATGAGGGTTGACAGTTACACGTACTCTAGTGCTTGTATGGAGGTCTGAGCGGTCTTTTTCATGATAAAACTAAAAAAAATGAGTTTTTTTAGTTTTATTTGCAAAGTAAACTATTTTGGCGGGTACACAGGGGTAGGTACATTTGGATTTAAGTGGCGGATGAGACATTTTGTCGTCTAGCGGGTGGTGGTAAGCGGGTTTAGATCGCACCACTTTTGGGCTAGAGTGGTTTCTGGGGAGGTCGCTCGATGCCATTCTTCAGGCGTCATGTAGTAGCAGGGTGAACAATGAAACCACCCATATCAGGTGGGTAAAGGCCAACCTTCATAGGCCGCTCGATATGAGCATCAACCGTCGAATCAAATAGGACCTTATCATACGGTGCTCGGGGGCGGGGATTTGACATGAGGTTTAATGGAGGCCCCCGACAGGGTTTTAAAGCAATAGTTTTTACTTAATCATGGGTTATGGAGTATTAATGGCATTGGGGATGATTTCAGTGGTGGTGGTCGATTACTAATTAACCACAATTTGATTAATTAATCTCTTTTATTTCAGCGGAGGGTTTTGGTTATTAATTAATCATTGATCGATTAATTAACCCAATATTTAATAAAGTTTATGTTTCAAACTTCGGGACGAGATATTAATGTTAATGGGTTTTATAGATACAGAGGGAAAAGGGTTATTTTCTTGCGAGTTTAATATATAAATAAAGTCAAAAAATAATATGAATGAAGGCAGAAAATGTTTTAGTTCTAAGTACAAAATGAATTCTTTGCAATTTGTTTTTGCTTTTCACATTGAAAACATGAAAACTTAGGCTAAGTGTATATTTGTGGGTTTTTGTAAAAAAGGATTTTTACATGCGAGGTGATCACTTTTCTAAGGTTCTATCCTTAGGGAAATGGGTTTATTAGAAAAAATGAATTTATTTGGGAATATGAGTGAATTATGGAGGGGGTGAATGCTTATGAGGGGACTTTTAGTACTTAGGACCTATAAGTTATTGCACCGAGGGTCTGGTCCTTCCAGAAGTCAGAGAAATGCTTTTAGCACCTTTAACTTAATATTTTAGGTACTTTTAAGCTTTCCTCGGAAATTAGTTAAGTGGAGAATGAAATGAATGAGGGAGGTTAATCAATTGACTTTGTGGATTTGATACATGCTCAATTTTCATCCATACTTATATATTTGATGGTGAAGGTAAATGATATGGTCTTATCTAATCAATCATCATAATTCTACAACCATTCAACTACTTACCCACCTACTCATCCTACCATTTTTACTTCTCGTTATTAGGGTGCACTTAAGCTGGAAAACCCTTTATCAAAACTTTTCTTTTCTTTTACAATAGAAATCTATCTGAATCTAACCTTATTACATCCATGGTCTCAGATTAAGTTGTTGAGCTCCTTTTATTTACTCTACCTATCTAGTTATTTGCCAAGATTAATTAGTTTGGTTAGATTTTATTCTCTATCTCTAAGCATAAAATTAAAAACATGAAATAACCAAGTTTAAACATTTTTACCATCCATGGACTGTGCCAAAGGTAACAAGCTGAACACAATCTTTTACTCTGCATCAAAAGTAAATAGTAGTGGAATTTTGACTTGCACACTTTCATGGTAATTTTCTTTCTTGGGGTTCATTTTTTCATCTTTTTAACATTTTTGTTCTTTTTGTCCTTTTAGTTTTCTTTTAGGACATACCCTGTTTACATTTTTTAATTTTTTGAGTTTTTGAATATGGAAAACATTTGCAGAAAGCAAAGGTATGTACGTATTACAATTTTAATCCCAATCGTTTAAAAATTATGACTCATATTGGTATAGGAACCTAATAGTGGCTCCACTTGGGGATGGCATTTCTTGGTGAAATGTCAAGAACTAGTAGATCAATGGCCTTCCGAATTACTGTGATTTTACTCTGCAACTTTTCCCTTTTACTTTGCTGCTTTATTGATATTTATGACAGTGAAACTTTTGAAGCTTAGGGCCTTCTCTTCGAGCTTCAACTCCAAAATTACCATCCAATCAACAATAAACTTGTTGAAGAATAAAATATGTACAAGTGATTAGTGAAATCAGTGACTGGGATCTATATAGTGCTTAAGCATTCGACCATTAATTAGTCCTACTTCTACTTCTGCACCATCCAATTCTTTGAGGAAAAAAGCATTATTACCCCTGAAAGCATAAATGATGTAAGGGCCTTTCCATAGGAAGTTGAACTTCCCATGTTTACCTTTATCCTCCCTCCTTGATTCCAGTTTTAAAACTTTATCTCCTAGGTAGAAATATTTTGCCTTGGTCCTTTTGTCAAAAGCTTTCTTGATTCTCTCCTACACAAGTTGGGATTTGATACACAATTCTTCCTTGGTCTGCTGTATGTGAATTGTCTGGTTGATCCTCCTTTGAATATCATTTGGCTCAACCTATGCTTCTTGGAGCAATTTCATCACTGGTGTTCCCAAGGAAGATGGGAAAACAACCTCCTTTCCATAGACTAGCCGATAAGGACTGGTGCCAATGGATTTATTTATGGTCAGCCTATCTGCCCATAAGGCATTTACTAGCTTCTTGGTCCAAGTTTTCTTGTTATCTTCCAACAATTTTTTGATGATATTCACTAAGCTCTTGTTGGAAGACTCTGCTAGTCTGTTTCCTTAGGGATAGTAGGTTGTGGAGTGACCCAGGGTTATATGATATTTGTTGTAGAAATCAATCATCCTCTTTGATTTAAAAGTTGTTGCATTATCTGTGATGATTTTAGTTGGACAACCGAATCTATATAGAATGTTGGCCTCAAGGAAACATATTATGACATTATCAATGGCTTGTCTTGAGGGTATGGCTTCTATCCAATTTGTAAAATAATTTGTGGTAGTCAAGATCCATCTATGTTGGGTAGAGGAAGGGGGATGAATTTCACCAATGAAGTCAAGACCCAACTATTGAAATAGTGCTTTAGCAGATATTGGTTTCAAAGGTAATGGTAATAGTTTTCCTTTTCCTTCAAAAATTTGACATTTGTGACATGAGGTTACAAATTTCTTTACATCAGAAAATAGAGTGGGCCAATAAAAGCCAACTCTTATAATCTTATGAGCTGTGGTCTTCTAGTAAAGATGTCTCCCACAGTCACCTACATAAAAATCTTGTAATATTTTGTCAAATTCTTCCTTTAACAAACAATTGAGAAGGATGCCTTCATGATTTTTCCAAAAGAAAGCATTGTTAATTATGCAAAACTTCAAAGATTTCATTTTTAAGAACCTACTTTTAGTCCTGGATAGCTCAGGAGGAGCTTGAATATTTTGTAGAACATATATAATGTTAGCATACCATGCTGAGTCAATAAAGGCCTGGCTGATCTGTGGAGTTGCCATCTCCTCTTCGTTATCCAATTCTGCAATGAAATTTATGTCTAGGGCCTAACAGTTTGATTCAACCATGATCTTGGCTAAAACATGGCCTTTGATCAGTTTTGTAGGTTTAATTTCTAGGTCATATTCTAATATGGTAGCTATCCACTTCCCTCTCTTTCCATTTGGTCCATCCTGGGTTAGGATGTATTTGACTACAACATTGGGAACATAAGCTATTACATGATAATATAGGATACAAAATTTGAAATATTTGGTGTCTTTGACTACAGCAAAAGCTTGCTTTTCCATTATATTATACTTTAAATGGGCATCTCTCAGGGCTTTGCTAAAGAAGGTTATTGGTTGTTCAAAACCCTGATCATTTTTCTACAGTAGGACTGAAGCAATGCTATGTTCTGAGGCAAAAGAAAATATGATTAAATCTCTATCGAACATTGGACTGATGAGGACTGGACTTTGTGTTAAGGCTAACTTTATATCTTTGAAAGAACTTTTAGCCTCGAGTGTCCATTTAATAGTCGAATCTTTCTTTAACATTTTATTTAGTAATCTAATTAGTTTAGGTAAGTTAGAGATAAATCTTCTCAAAAAGTTTGTTGTACCTAAAAAGGCTTGTATTTATTTGATGTTCCTAGGATGTGGTATATGTAAAATGGCTTCAATTCTTATTGGTTCAATCCAAATACCATCTTTGGAGAATATGTGGCCTAGTAACTTTCCCTCTTCCAACCTAAATAATGATTTTTTAGGATTAAGGGAAATTCCATACTTCCTACACTTGGTGAAGACTTGCCTAAGGTGATCCAGGTGTTGCTGATCTAATTTAGAGAATACCACGATATCATCTAGTTATATTACCAGGAAGTCATGGATTTCCTTAGCAAAGGCTATGTCCATTGCTATTTGAAGGGTGGCCCCTTCATTTTTTAACCCAAAAGGCATCTTCACATACATGAAAATGCCCCATGGAGTAGTGAGTGCAGTTTTTGCTTGATCGTCTGTGTGGAATCAAATTTGGTTATAACCAGAAAACCCACCTAGCAGAGAGACTCTGGTTGAACCTACTACCCTCCGTAATGTGTGATCCATTTTGGGAAGATGGTAGCTATCCTTGAGTGAAAAAAATATTTAAATTCCTAAGGTCAACACATAGTCTAATTTCATGAGTTTTCTTTCTTGTAGGTAGCAAATTAGAAACCCAATATGAGAATCTAATTGGTGCAATGATCTTGGCTTCATACATTGTTTTGATTTCCTTTTTAAGGCAATGGTGTGTTGTATTATGCTGGTGTAATAGGACTTTATGTCCTCATAATTCGAAGCAAAAACATATTGGAATTCCTTTAACAGTACTATGTATTTCACTTTTTCATTAGGAGGTAAAGAATTTGAAAGTTTTATTAGTTTGGGATCCTCTTCAGAGCCTATGTTACACTCCTCTATGTCTGATTTTAAGGGTTCCATTTTCGACTTTCTAGGGACATCATTTGAATCAAACAAGTCCTCCAAAGCAGTTAATCCTTTCGGCAAAAAATTGTCTTTAAGATTGATGACTTCAGATTCCTCATCGATTGCCTCATCAATTTCAATTGGTTTTAGGTTTTGAATATATGATTTTGTAAACTTTATGGGATGGAATCTATCTATCCTTTCATCTTCTACTTTGTTAATTTCTACTTTATCAGTGTAATCAAAATCTAATTTTATGTCTGTTTCTATGTTACTATTTACAAATTCTTCATCTAAAGTCAGAAAATTGTTAATTTCTTGACCATTATTGAACACATGCTAGTTGTTTAAGTTGTCAGGAATAACAGGTCTGTGCCTAACCTCAGTAGTGTACTGATGGTTAGGCTGAAATGGCAACTTGCAAGTACTAGCAAACATAGCTAAATTGTGAGCTTGCATATTGTGTTTTCTTGGAATAACAACAAGCTTGGTTTCTAAAAATGTATGTAGTATTTCTACAACTATTCCTGTATAAAATCCTAACCTAGGATCCCTAGTAATATAAAAAACATTAATTTGTTTTATTGCCAACTCAAAATCTCCCATAATAGAGACTCTTATGGCTCCTAACCTTTTGATGAATTTCAGACCTAAAAGAAGTGCTTCATGCTGGGCCATATTGTTTGTACATTTAAAGTTAAATCTGTAAGCATGAACCTCTGAATGATCATTTTCTAAGTTGTAAATCCATACTCCTTCTCCCACACCTAGTTTTTTTACTGACCCATCGAATTCAAGATGCCATAGAATTTCATGTTCTTAATTCTTACTGTCTAGGGGAACAAAATCTTCTTTGACTAAGGTATCTAGGTCATCTTTATTGTATGAAATCTCTTTAATTTGGACACTTTGATTTTCATTTGCTATTGAAATTTCTTTGGGTTTTTCAATAATGTTGTTTGAAGTGTTTTATTGTTTCGTTTCAACATTGTAAAGAATGAAAGAATCAATATCAGGATGCACTGAATATATAGGAAAGTTTTAAGGTCTCTTCGGGGTACTTACTACATACTTCATCAGAGTCTCTCTATACAGTTTTTTAGGATGTCCAAAGACTAATATAGTAGCATACAACATGTCAAGTTACAGAGATCCCTGAAGTTTTGCACCCCACGATCTAGACAGTAGCATGGAATATTTAGGTGCCATATCACCATCAACTATGTCCATAAGAATGGTCTTAGCAGGGTACTGCACTAGGGAAGCACACAGGTCTTTTATAAGTCCTAGGGACTTAACTTGGCTTGAATCAAATGAAAACAGGTCCTTATAAGGTCAAGTGATATCCAAGTTTAGCTTCTCCATAACGGATTTAGGCATAAGATTGTGTGAAGCCCCAGAGTCTAGCATGCCATTATGTAGGATTTTATTGTCGATGTTAAGGCTAATGTAAAAGGGTGGTATCCTTCCTTCCACTGGTTATCCATTAACATCAAGACCAAAAATTAACTCAGGTATATCATCAAATAAGTTAAGGGAGTCTTCATTTTCAACAAAATTTAAAGATTTACTTAGGTGAGATTTAAAAGTTTCATGCTTAACCAGTTCTATTAAAGGAGCCTAGGTTTTGAGTTTTACCACCTCTGCTCCAAAATTAAAAGGAAAAGGGGATTTGTCTGTTTTAACATTTGCAAACTTAGCAACAGAGTTTGGAGTAGTTTGTTCTTCTTTTTCAGTGTTTGGATTCTTTTTAATTTGATTTTCTAATATAATTTCTAGAGATTATTCCACTATTTCCTTGAGGGGAATTGAAGTGGAAGGTTTCTCATTAGAAGGTTTGTCATTGGTTACATCTTCAATGGTGGGACTAGGAGGGTTTTGATTTGATCTATAAATGATTATTATAGTTTTTGTAACTGGAGTAGCTTTCACTTTCTTAGGATGACTAGATACTAATTTCTTGTTTTGGTCTGGAATATCAGTGTTTTTGTTTCTCCTCAAATTGCATTGTTTATGCACTTCGAATATAGAAAAGTCATACCCTTGTTTGTAGTCGAAAGATTTTTTAGTTCGGGTTTGTAACTACTGAAGCATGTATAATTCTTGGTCATCCTAGGTTGGAAAGACCGTTTCCTCATCGTCTAACTCCAATAAGTTAATTTTAGTGTTTAGCTCATGGTCTTCTTGATGGGAAGTTTCATCATAGTTCTCTCAGAAAGGAGGTCTAATGTTCTGATCAGGCCCATTTTACCAGTAATCTAGTTCTTCTTGAAGTTTGGATTCCTTACTCGAGGTGCATGTTGGTTATCCCTGTCGGGCCAAGCAGTAACTCCATTAAGCAAAAGTTGATTCGTATATCTATTCCATCAGGTAGGTCTATTATATACATGAGGGAGAGACTGTTCAGTTCATCTCTCGATGACTGTTCATATTTCTCATTTATTTATTTACATATATTTACCCAATCACAAGGATTAGGTGTCAACATTCCCCTCCTTAATCTGAAGGGATGTTGGTGAGTCCAAGCATTGTTCTGAATCGTTCAAGCTTTTCTCTTCCAAGTGCTTTGGTGAAGATGTCTGCAATTTTCTCATTTGTGGAACAATGATGGAGACGGATTATTTTGGCCTCAACATGATGTCGAATCAGATGATATTTAGTATTGATGTGCTTCGTTCGATCATGGAATTTTGGGTTCTTCACCAACTTTATTGCAAAGGTATTATCAATCATGAGTGGAGTTGATTGTACTTGTTTTACCTGCAAATCTTCAAGAATTTTCCTAAGCCAAACAATTTCTTTTGCTACTTCAGCTGCCGCCACATATTCTACTTCTGTTGTGGAATTTGCTAGAATTGATTGTTTGCATGATCTCTAGGAGACAGCTCCTGATCCAAGACTCATAGCATATCCTAAAGTTGATACCACAGTTTCTTTGTCTCCATCGAAGTCTGAATTAGAGTATCCAATCAAGCTGAAGTCGTCCACATGTGTATATTTGATTCCAAAGTCTTGAGTTCCCTTCAAGTACCTTAGAACTATTTTTGCAGCAGACCAATGTCCCTCACAAGCCTTTTGCATGAACTTGGAGAGGATTCCAATAGCAACCGAAATGTTTGGTCTGGTAGTAGTTAGGTAGTTGAGACTTCCTACAAGCTGTCTATACTTTGTTGCATCCTCAAATTCTTTTCCTTCAATAGATGTGAGCTTTAAGTTTTGTTCAATTGGAGTAGTAAGAGGATTGCATTATGTCATGCCAAACCTGTTTAACAGATCTCAATGTATTTCATTTGAGAA
>APFE031656729.1:272749-320142 GCA_000404065.3 Pinus taeda | reverse complement strand
TTTATTATATAATTTTACCAAATTTAACTATTTTCGTAGAATAATAATAATTAAAAATTTAACAAGATTATTATTGGTTTGACTTAGGTCATTAGGTCAAAATTAGCCGTTGGCAATATAGCCGTTGGAGTCTCTGCACATACTATTTAACAAGCTAAGCTGGATTGGATCTTCAACTTGTCCTGACGATGAACCACACTGGTTGATTCGAAACGCGTCGACAAATTATTCTCTATGTGATTTCGCCGAAAACTCTCTAAACAAAACTATTTATCAGTGAATTGCAATCTTGTTTTTGTTTAACTATTATTGTGTTTAATGAACTTGTTTTTTAACATGATAATAAACTGATTACTGAATTCATTCATGATTGGATTTAAGTATATATTATGGTTGTTTTAATAAATACCTATTCAAATTATTTCGTTGCATATTTGTTTGAATTGCATATTTGTTTGAAATGTTTGCAAACCATATGGATTACTTCTATGATTTACAAGCTTAATCATAAACCCAATCCCAATCCTTATCTCTTCTATTTACCTTTCTCTTGATTAAGAAAATGATCTATATTCTATCCTAATCAAGATAAATTAAATTTCTTTTATTGTTTTCCTCTTAAATTAATTAATTTATATTTAAGTAGGAGAAAAACCTAACCTAACTTTGTTGAACCCTTGTTTTAGAAAAAAATACCTTCTTCACACAAAAAAAAAGTAATTCTTTCTATTGTGTCGATTGATAACCATAATCAACAAATTAATAACAATAATTAACCAGCCACATAACAAATACATATAAAACATTGAACTAGAGCATTTGTGCTTCAACCTCAACTCCATAATTACTTCATTTATATAATCACAATTCTACCCGATTACTTCATTTATATAATCACAATTCTACCCGATTATATGCCTGCCTTCTCGTTGTCAAAGTGAATTAAATCATAAAAATTATACATTATATTTATTACTAAATTTTAGCATTATTTTCCCACTTCATGATTACTTCATTAATGTAATAACAATTCTACCTTATTATATGTATGTCTTCTCGTTGTCAAAATGAATTAAATCATTGAAATTATACATTATATTTATTACTAAATTTTAGCATGCTTTTCCCTTGCAAGTTTATGATGGGTCTATTCTTCAATACGTTGACTTTTATAGTTTTTTTTGAGAGGTTTTGAGTTCATTGAAGAGAAATTGGGAGAGATATTTTTTATCTTGATTAAATTGTGAGATATTTATGGAATTCCACGTATAGTTATCCATAAAATCAATAAAAAACAAACCATTAAAAGTCGAAGCATTTTTATGTCATAACAAGTATTTGATGATAACTTGGATTTCAAAGTATTTTCAAACTTATAATTTAAATAAAAACTTAAAGATAAAAATTTATAATAAATTTTATCATATATTAATAAATAATTTAACAATGGTTGCTCAATTTTTTTAACCATAATTTTATAGCTTTTATTGTAACCATAAATTCATAGTGTAGATATATTTTTCACAAAGGAACATTCACTCATATATAATGTATCAAAGTTTATCCACAATAAATTTATAAGGTAGATATATTTTTCTCAAAGAAAGTGTTGGACACCTAATCTTTTATGGGTTGTTGTAGAATGTGAACAACCATGAGCATTCAAGAGACCTTGGGATGTGGAACCCAACAGTCACACAAATGTACTATAAATGCATATCCTTGTCAATAATAGATACACACTCATGTTTATCATTCATCTTTTGTGTTTGTCGTGTATGTGTCTTAACATGGTATGAGAGTGGGTGTTCTCCTGCCCTACTTCATTTTGAGCCACTTGTTTTGTGGCCTCTCTATGCATGTTAGTTATGTATTTCATGAATGTTTTCTCAGTTAAATTCTAGCTATGATCTCTTCCATGTAACTGCTATTTTCTCTGCTCCTGCAAACCAATAGAAGTTGTGTGATCTTTCTCCATTACTCATTCAAACATTAGCTCTGTATTTTAGTTGTGCATTAATTCCAAGTCCATCCTAAGAAATGCGTTGAAGCCTCACAGAATGTAATATTGATTATAATTTTCTTCCATTGAAATTGAAATGGTTGCTTGACCATAATCACACACATGTGGAAGCCTCATTGATTTCTTTGTTGCTCAAACCACTCAACATGTGTGCCTCTATCTCACAAATGTTTCGTAGGTTTTCCCCTCTCTAGAAACTACTGCAGAGGCATGACTACGTCTTGCAATGACTCCATATTTGCAACTATGTTTTGCAATACTCTCTCTTGGAACTACCGCACAAAGGCTATGTCGCTAGTTATGTGAGGCAACTACTCAGCAAGCACAGTTGTGTCTGCATTGAATACCCATATCAATCCCACTCCTGATTTTTACAATGTGTTGAATAATATTCTGCTCATAATAAATTGAAGCTACTCCCTTTTGGTTATGTTTTCTATCCTTTACTGCACAAAAAAGCTCTCGCACAATCCCTTCGATTTGTAGATCCTCATTTCTTAGACGGATCTTCAGATATTTTACCAATCTTCTTAAAATGGACAAAAAATGTTCAGCTGATCTAATATTCCTAGGTACAACTTCTTTTACTCTATCATTTGGTAGAAGAGGATTAACAATCCATGTGCCTGAGATAGGAAAATTTGAGCATTGAGCTAATCCCTCCACAATCCTGTTATATTCTGCTTGTAGTCTGTTTGCATTTAATGCCTTGAACCTTATTCTTAACAATTTTCATCATCTTTGCAATGTTTTGGGTGGCTGCAATAAGTGTTTGGTGACTCATCTTGTTGAAGGTGAGTGAATCAATGCATGTCTAGTCAATACATATAACGCATAACGTGGCCTAACAACTATCCTCTTCCCGACACTGCTCTATCGATCTAGTGGTATCCAGTTTTATATCTAATTACATAGTTGCTCAATACATACGCTCTTTTGGTGGCACAATGCTCATGGGTCTGTGACTATTGTGGATTACCACTCACTGCTCCTTTGTTTCATGTATAACATATACCACATAGCTAATACCACACAGTTAATACGAGTGGTATCCCACCATACTGATTATACCACATAATCATACATTGAAGTAGAAGCATGGTGGCCTATGCATAGTGGAAGTGTGTGAAAGCTGCCCTTTGTGGCTCTCCATACATTTTGAAAGGTATTCAATGCATGAATAGAATTGGTTGTTTTGTTCTATACTCTTGTGTTGACCATCAAAAGGACATATAGAGTTGGATGATGTGTTAGACTGAGGATGGTGTAGGATTGGCATTCGAGCTTAGCCAGGTTTATCTCATCGGCGGAGCCGAGATTGATGAGTGATATACACAATAGGAGGAAATTGGGGAATATGGTTGTAAACCAAGGCCTACCACTTGAGGGAAGTTGTAGAGACCACTCCAGATTTGGGAGCTTACAGTGTCCTACATATAGTTTGTAGGACTGTAAAGGCAGGAGGAAAGAGAGTATTTGAGGATGGTGTGTTGGTGACTTCATATTTTTTGTTTAAGGTTGAGGTATATACATGTGCATTGGTCATTGTATATGGCATTTTAAATTATTATGGTTTGGTTATGGTGGGTATGAAAACCTTCATACTCCTTATATGATGTTGATTAATATATATATTTATATTATTTCATAGGTGTTGAGTGTGAAGCATGTATGGTTAATATTGAATGGAATGTGAAGCTTATATATGTTGAGGGATAAGTTCCCATTGCTTTTCTATTGGAACAAATGGTGTTGGTTGAAATCTTGACATGAAAAGAAACACACTTGAAGTCGAGAGCCATCACTATTTTTGAAGACAATTGCAACCTGTTGTAAAATCTAATTGTAGTGGCATTGTATTGCGAGTGAGTGTTGACTATTCTTTACAAGTTCATAGTTGTGATCACTTTTAAGTGTGATTTTAACAATGAATAAAATAACCGGAATTGGTGAAATGTTGGAGTTCTTAAAAACTATGATACGTTCCTCTGATTATGGTATAGTAAGAATCAACAAATCTTCACTTGTTGAGATTAGAACCTGTTTACATAATCTACAAGAGAATATTGAGTTTTTGCAGCTTGAGACAAAGCTATAGCAAGAGGAGTTACAACAGAAAAGACATGCTTCTGAAATTGTTCAGAACAATCCCTTATTTGACTTTGAAACAGGATCCTATCAACAACCAACAAGTCATCAAGTTAGTAATGTTGAGTTTGATCCCCATCAAGTGTCAATTTCAAGAGCAGTTTCGCATAAAGATGCAGAAATTCTGTATGTACTTCCCAAGTTAGTCATCAGACCTTGGGTAGAGCTTGTCCAGAACAAGCATAGAACTGATCTTTGATATGACAAGGATGTTTTCTTTCACATTCCAGATTACTCAAAGCCCATTCAGTTTCAAAGTTTTGGATTCCTTCATGACAGTCCACATTCAGCTATTCAAGATTCTGCTCCTTCACTTTTGCAGTCAAAAGTTGTTAAATGCCAACATTGTGACTGAGTTGTTCATATGAAAGATCATTGTTTTGATCTTCATCCATGTAAGAACTATCATAAAACCAGTCATTCTTTAAACAGATGCTTCAAAAACAAAACTCTTGCAAGAACAAAGATTCATTTTGAATGGATCGGTTCTTGGAAATGGGCTTCAATAGCTAAGAAGATATTTCACTCATACAGCAAGATTTGTTCTAGAATATTGAAAAGTCTTGCAGTTGAGATCTTTTCATCTTCTCACCTTGTATCTGAAGGGGGGGAATGATGGTCATCTACAAGCTTCAAATCCACATCAAACGAGCCTAAGCCACAACTTGCCATACTGGATTCAGAGTTGTAGCCAAAGACAAATATGCTCCTGAGAATGTCTTGAGTCGGCGATACCTCTTCAAAGAATTGGGGACACTTCCTCTAGCAGAAGACTTCAGCTTCTTTCCAGTTTTGTAAGAGTTCCAGGAATTGCATTAAGAATTCCAAATTTGTTGGTCATACTTAAACTATCACAGGTTGAGACCTCCCTTTTCAGGTTGAGGTTCTCCCTTTTATCTGTTGTGTGATATCCCTTTATTGGTTGAAGGTTTCCCTCTTCAAAACATCAGGAGCACTTCCTCTAGCAGAAGACCTCAACATCATGCCAAACTTGGAAGAGTTCTAGGAACTGTACTAGGCATTCCAGTGTTGGTGGTTATCCTTAAACCACCTACCTTATACCAACATTCTAGAGAGCACATTCAACCTAGTGCTGCCATCCATTTTTCCACATTTTGTATTACATCTCTCTTCTTGGACTCATGCATAACCCTTTAGATTAAGGGGGGGAATGTTGGACACCTAATCCTCTATGGGTTGGTGTAGAATGTGAATAGCCATGAGATTCCAAGAGACCTTGGGATGTGGAACCCAAGGGTCACACAAATGTACTATAAATGCATATCCTTGTCAATAATAAATACACACTGATGTTTATCATTCATCTTTTGTGTTTGCCATGTATGTGTCTTAATAGAAACATTCACTCGTATTTAATGTATCAAAGTCGATCCATCACTTTTCAGGTTTTTCCCAAGATGTTATGCAAGAAAACTCATTGTTTTTGATATTTTGCAACCTATGCCCTCTCAAAGTTTATCCTAAATTGAAAGATTATAATACAATGACCCAATATTATGATATTGTGACTATGGATGGAATTTGAGGATAATTTGCATGTTAAATACAATACTCTATCAATGAAAGTGATATCGAATTTTATTAAAAGATTATAAAGATTATGATACAGTGACCAAAGATTATGATATGGTGACTACAGATGGAGTTTGAGGATAATTTGTATGTTAAATACAATACTCTGTAAATGAAAGTGATATCAAATTTTAACAATAAAAGTAATCATAATTGAAATTTTTGGTTCATTTATTTTAAAAAATATTATTTTATGATAATTATTTTATTAAATTTAAAAGTTTTTTATAATTTAATAAAAAATATGGGTATGGAATTATGTCTTAAAATTATTTCTTTTTGGTTAATATCTCGTTTTTTTTTTTAATGTAAGGAAACAAGTTAACGGCCTAAGACCGAGAGACATATGGTAGGAGTGAAAGCTTTCCCTCTTACGAACCACCAACAAGTTATTCCAGGTGGCATGGTTTTCCTTGAATAACGATGATGAGTGAGCTTGCATTCGAGGATAACAACCAGAGATGATTGTCTTCATTGCTAATTTGACAATTGAGTTATGATAGATTTCCCACCCTATGAAAAAAATTAATAAAAAATATTAACATCTAATTTTCACTAATAATAAGATAATTTTTAATGTAATAAACAAAAAAATGTATATTTGTCTATATATATTATATATAATATATATATAATATATATATATATATAATATAAGAACTATTATACATAATTTTAATTTTAAGATTTCAATTTCATAATAGATTAAATAACAACACACACACACACACCCACACACACACACACACACACACACACACATATATATTTATATGTTAGTAATGTATTTTACAATTACTAATGAAGATTTAAAAAGAGTATTATTATAAAGCTAAGAAATAAATATGTGTTTAAAAATTAAGGTATGAAATGTACATTATTATAGAATGAAGTAGAACATTTTTTTAGGCTTAAGAGAAAATATAGTGAATAGGAATTATTAATGTTCAATTGTATTTTTATAATATTGAATTTTTTTTATTAGAGTAATCAATTTTTTTGTGAAGGTTGTTTTTAAATTTTTATTTTTATTTTTATTTTCTTAGTTTTTTGTGAAATAAAAAGACTTGAGAATCTTTGAAGTTATCCACATATTAGGAAAACGTAAAATCATATGAATCAAAATTTATGTGAATTAAATCATAAAAATGTCATGAGATAGATAACACTAAGTAAAGGAAATGATTTTCAATCCAGAAGAAGAACCAGAGGAAATTTTATGATGCGTAATCATACATCATTTAATGAAACTAGATATTAAAATGTGGAAAAGCAAACAACAATGAGAAATAATAATGCATTAATCTATAACTTAATTTACATTAAAAACACATTTGCACAATAATAAGATATTAGCAATACATTAATTTACACATTAATACATTCATGACATATTAATTGTACATTAACACGTGTCAACTATGGTTAAAATGGTCAACCTTAGTTAGCATAGGTGTCATGGTGAACCACAATCACCATAGACAACAAGGTAAACACTCACAATCTAAAGTCAACCATAGTCAACTTCATTGAGTGTTGTTCACTATGGTTGACTATCGTTAACATGGTCAACCACGACCAATGTGTGGGTCATGTTCAACCATAGTTAATTACGTGCATCATGTTTAACATGACCATAATAAACCATAGGCATCATGTCTAGCATACCCATAGGCATCATGCCCAGCATACCCATAGGCATCATGTTCAGCATGTGCATAGGCATCTGTAGTCAATAATGTCGACCATAGTCAACATAGGCATCATGTTCATCTTCAACATGCCCATGGTCAACTATATGCATCATGTCTAATATGCCCATAATAAACTATAAGCTCATGCCTATAATTAGCATAGGCATAGATATTACTATAGTCATTAAAGCGTGTAAATTTATATGATATATTTAATACTCAATATTAAATATAATTTTTTACTATTTAACTTGTTAATGTTTAATCTTTAATATAACTTATAACATTAATAATTTTCTTAACATTAGTCATTGTATTGTAACTTAGTAATATGAATTTGATATCACTTTAAGTTTTAATTGTTCAAAATATGATTTCAATATTATTCTTAATGTTATAAATATAAAACAAAGTTGTAATGTGATGAACAACAAACAATGTTGTAATGTAATGAACAACAAACAATGTTCAGATGTGATGAACAACAAATAACGTCACAATTTGACAAAACAATGGCATCATGATGTGATGCTAAAAAATAAGACCACAACTTTACGAACAAGAAATGAACAAAATTCAACATTGTAATTTGATGAACTAAAAATAACATTGTAATGTGAAGAACAATATTCATTGCCACAATCTGATGAACGAAAGTTGACTTGCAATGTAATTAACAAATATTGATGATCTAGTGTGATACAAAAAAGTCAACATTACAATATGATAAACAAATATTAATGTCAAAATATGATGAAAAAATATCAACATCACAATGTGTCAAACAAAAAGTGTTGCCAATGCATGTGATCAACTAAAATCAACATCACAATATGATGAAGGAAACTCATTATCACAATGTGATAAACAAAAACTGAGATTGAAATGTAACGAAAAAAATGGCATCTCATGTGATGTGCAATAATTGAATTCACATTATGACAAATAATGACCAATGTCATAATGTAACAAACAAAAATCAATATCACAAGATGGCAAACAAAAATCAACATTGCATTGTGATGGATATCGAAAGCATGCACTACCACATGAAGAACTCAATATCCTTGTTGGTCAATTATAGTCATCTTGGTTAACTATGCTAAACCATGTTTACCCACAGTTTACCATGACCAAACTTGGTCAACATGATTATCCATGATCAACCATCATCAACCATAGATAGCAAGGTGAACCATGATGAACTCATTCAAACAAGCTTACCAATGGATAACATAAGCAACATAATCAACCCTTGTCAAACTTGGTTAAGTGGTCTACATGACCAACTGTGGTAAAGCACGATGAATCATAATTAATATGGTTAGCCATATTAATATATAGTTAAACATTAACAACAATGTTAATCAATAGAAAACCATAGGTGACCATAGTCAACCATGGTCAAATAATCTTAGCCATGGTCAAACATGATCAACATGTTCAAACATAGTCAACAAGTTCAATGATAATCAACCATTATCAAACTAGCACAACTATAGTTAACCATGGTCACTATGACCATACATATTTTAGTTGGTCAACTATGGTTAGTCATGATTGACTATGGTTAAACATGATCAATTTGTTCATCCACTATCAACCATAAATAGCTATTTTTGACTAGTCAACCACAATTAATTTGGTCAAATGAAGTTTGGTCGTGGTCAACATGGCTAACATAATTAACCATGGTCACCGATAGTTCACCGTAGTTAATCTTTTCCAAACAAATTCAACCATAGCCAAACAAGCTCAACCATGGTCGTAATGGTCAAACAACATCACCAAGCTCAACCATAGTTGACCATGTTCAACCATAGTCAAAATAGTTAAACAATGGTCAATCATGGTGACCATGCTCATCTATGGCCAACCTTAGTAAGTTGTCAAATTATACTTATCAATGGCCAATGACGACAAACCATGGCACACATGGGCATTGATGGTTGTGCTTAGCCCACCATAATCTATCCTCTTCATCCCTAGTCAACCTCAGTAATCAGTCGGATTAATTTTTCATGATTTTTTCAAAAATAAATTTCATTTTTTATAAAAATGATTTATCTAAATTTTATCAAATTAGTTTATCTTAAAAATAGCCAGCATTATATAATGTACATAAAAATACATCAATAAATATTTTATAGTTTCCATATTAAAAACTAGTAAAATTTCCTAATGTTTTTAAAACCGAACTTATAAATGAATAAAATGTTCCAATCTCTTATTATACTTACCTATCAACCTTAATCAACTACCAGCTAAATAATTATATACTAATCCACTTATCTTATTATATACTAATCGACTTATCACTCACTTACATGTGCATTTTCTTTCCTCAGACATTTCTACTTTTCCTTTGCATCTCAAGCATCAACTATTAATCACTGGTTAAAATTCAACGCAGTCTCCATTTAAATTACGCAAGCAACTTCTTTACTTCATATAATATTACTTGTTATTCTTTTCTTCTTTATTTCATATAATATTACCAGTTATTCTTTTCTTCCTCTTGCAGGTTCTAGATGAGTTTCTAGATGTACTGAAGCTTTAACGTTTAATGGAGGTCTTCACATTCCACATTAATTAGGAAAACAAAAGATTTATTTCCCTCAGAAAAAAACAATTAGGAAAATAAAATATCTATTTCCCTCGGAAAAAAACATATGAGAAACTGAGCTCCTCTTCAAGACATACTTATTATATATATGGCTAATGTTATTATTTTAAAAGTGGAGTTTTTAATTTTTTTTTGACTTGGTAGTTTGTTGAGTTGAGATGCTCATTTTATAATTTATTATGAGAAATGTGTAAGTTTGTCAGTCTTTTAGTTCTTGAAAATAAAAATAAAAGTTACAAGTTATGTTCTAAACAGAAAAATAATGTCAGCTATAATAAACAAAATGAATATCTTGTAAAGTAAATAGAAGTAAAAAATTGTGTGAATAAGATGTTTAAATCTTATAATTTGGTTATTGATAAAATATTCTAATACTAATTAATATTGAAATATACTTAAAAATATGTTAATAATAAAATATCATTTTAATTTGAGTCATAAAATGTACATGTTATGTAAAAAAATTAATGTCAATTGGTATACATTATATATCATTTTAAAAAATATGTTTATATCATTAACAAATTATGTTTTTTTATGGTTAAAATGTTTATTTGGTTCTATTTATACTTTATTTAGTATTTAAAATTTCAATTTAAACAATGAAAAATAACACATTGTATTTTACACTCTAAAGAAGTTTACATGTGAAGAAATTTGATCCCTCTCGACTCCTGTTAGATTTGTACTTAAAATAAGGTCTATGCCTAAAATAGAGTCTATACTAGTAATTCAAAATGTCAAATCATATTAAGAAATTAATATATGATTAAAATCACTTCGGATTTTTATATATATAAATAATTCTTTATGTGGATATGGTCAAATGCACTTTATCTATCTATTACATGAAAATTTACTGAGGAATTTCTTCTTAGAAGAAAATTACTTTCGAGCTATATAATATAGTTAAGAAGATATTTCACAAATACTATTTCTTAATAAGTTATTTTTTTACATATTAAAGAAACATAGAAGCCCTCTAAGTCTTCTTGTTAATGGTAAAATTATAAGAAATTTTTATGCTATTTTTTTTAAATAAATTTTGATGTGAAAATTAAAATGTCAAAGGTATTTGAATAATTTTTAGCTTCAATTATTTATTGATGTTTATAGCTATTGGATTATAGTTACTGGATTATTGATGTTTATAGGTAATGGATAATGTTCATATCTTCTTGTTATTTGAATACTGATAAATTATTGTCAGTGAAATTGAGTTTTTCTCTTCGAGTTCTCTTTCTTGTTTCCCTCACACATGTTCAACTCAATGGTCTTATATTTGATCTTAGATAGCAAGGAATCTTTTGTATTCATACTTTTTTTCAAATGGATTTAACTAAGGGCACTCCACTCTTCTTTTAAAGCTTCTTTGTTATTCACTAGGAATAAAAAAGAAAAGAGAACACACATATATTGTTTATTGTGAGGTAAATTCATTACACAAAATTGTCAAAAACATAAGACAACATTTAATGAGGAATGTAATTAGCAGGAAATTGTCCATATAGAAAGCTACATTAAAGGGCTGAAAAATAGAAAAATAACTTCCATAACTTGAGTCATTCAAAGTAGCGAAGTAAGGTATTCCCAACATTGAGATAATCTAATCCAAGACATAGATTTTGCTGAAAATAGTTGAGTACTTATTAGTATAAAACCACAGAATGTCCACTTTGAAGAACATTTCCTAACATATTATTCATAAACTAATAAGCTAAGTTTAAGACCTCCAACTTTACTTTTTATAACAACCAATCTATTAGACTTCTAGAATCTCCAAAAAATTGTAAACATCTTATATTTTTCAATTTTGCAAGATACAAAAGAGGCAAACTATAAATAATTTTGTTTTTGTATTTGTTCCCTTCTCTATACTAACTCTAAACTAAAAATACTTGCTTCATATCATTTTAATTATTTTCTCACATCCACATCTATCCCCTTGTGCAACGCCATCAAGGAAACCCATTAGGTGGCACTGCAATAACCTAGGGAGATTGATCCTTCTTTGATTTTCTCCTTTCTGCTTCAGATTATATTCCCTGAATGTACCACAGTCCTAGATGTTTGAATAACTATATTAATACCTAAGTTTTTTAATATAACCCTATTTCTCAATAACCACATTCCTCAAGCCACAAAGAATGGAAGGAAGCAATTTTTTTTGAACTCATGATTCCAAATTTGAAGAGCATCCTGAAAGGAGATCTAATATATCTTCTCTTTAAAGCCTAAAAATTGTAATACATAGAGACATATTTCGTGTGTAATTTCGTAGTAGGAAAAATGATGATCCACCAATTCTTCATGGTTCTTGCTAAGGCTACAAAAATTAGGGCCTCACAAACCTCTTTTCTAAAGGTTTTCCTATGTTAGGATTTTATTTTGTAAAACTAGACATGTTATACATTTCACCTTGCTTGGAATGTTTTCTCTCCAAATTGAATTGGTCCACCAAAAAACTCTCTATTCAACAACAGTGTGTTCTATGGCTTCATAAGCACGTTTTTCTCTCATATTTCCAAAATAATTATCCTAGCTCCAGACAAGTGAATCATTTGTGTTAGATAATCTGCTACCATTGTTATATAAATCCTTTATGAAATATTCAATTCTTCAACGAGATTACTAACTAACCCCAATTGACAGGAGCCATCTAGTAACCAATTAAGAAATGTGTGATATCCATTTTATTGATATTGTTTATATAAAGGTAACATTTAGAGTTTAGGATAGAAACTCTTAAGATAATTTATAGCAACTAGCTCCTCCTACAATGGGGTCCTTACCAAGAATCACTTGTTTTTCATCCCCAACTTTCCAAGCTAACTAATTAAAGAGGAAAGGAAAGGGTCCATAAGGTCCTTCAAAACAATAGAGCCTCTGGAGATTGGCTTAACAATAATGTTTCTAAGCTAGTCAAATAAAAACATCTTTATGAAATAATTATTCCTTATTAATTGACTCCATAAACTTTCACCAAATAATCCTCTCCGCGATATTTTTAGAGTGAAGGCCTTACCAAAACAAACTAAGTTCTTAAAGCCCCACCCTCCAAGCCTCTTTGGCCTCGATAATAATTCCTAGCTGATAAGGTGAATCCCTTCATTACTTTTCTTACTTGTCTGCAAAAAACTAAACATCCTTTTCCTTAATTTATTCAGAATTGATTTGAGAATCTTAGATAAAGACACCCATAAGACTAGAACATTTTCTAGTACACATTTTACTAATATCATCCTTCCTCCCAGTGATAGCCAGTTATAACACCGTAAAATTATATACTTCTCAACTTTTCCAAGTAGCCACATCTAGTCTATTTTTTTATAACCATTTGGTTTAAGTTATAATCCAAAATACTTGAATCGTTTGAATACTTGAATACTTGACGCCATTTGATTTGCAAAATCCACAACTTCAACATTATCACCAAGAGGCACACAAATTGTTATTGGAAAAGGACAAGGACAAGGAACAAAAGGAATATTAGGTTCCTCCACTAAAATTAGAGGTGTCTCATGATTTTCAAAAGTTAGGGAAGAAAAAACATCAGGGTGTTCAGATTCACTATGTAAAGGGATATAAACCAGGCACTCAAACTTTCCTTTAAATAATCTCAATTTGTATCTTCCCTAGGAAACTCATAACATAGGTGAAGGAATCGATTAGAAAAATCCTCAATTGATTCATCAAGGTTCATTCTTAGTTGATCCATACTTTTAAGGACATCCTGGAAATCCTGCTTATTGAAGGCTAAATGAATCTCCTTGATGAAGTGTTCAAAAGAATGAATGCAAGTGGGTGGTAGGGTGTGACTCCATCAGTTAACTTGACATTCAAGGATGAGGAATAAAAGTATAAGAGCAACATATTAAAAAATGATTACATGAAATTCACAAAAATAGAGAAGATTACAAATGTGCCCAACTATGGGTATTTCAACCTCACCATCAGATTTTAATTGAGACAAGTTATAAAGAGGTTCATTGGGGATCAAAATTTTACCATTGGTTCTATTAGAAAAACACCCCTTGAGTATGATTTGGGGATGAGACATTAAGATAAGATGTTCAAAATATATTCAATGGCCACAAATTTTGATCTTTACCTCCTCCTAGTGCTAATTGTTAACAATGTTGGAAATTCATCAACCAAAGGGGTCATCCAATGTGAAGTCCCAATTAGACCTCACACAATTTCAAGTAAGATCCCTATCTGAAGTATTGGCCCGACCACAATAATTCTAAGATTTTTCCTTAGATGCAATAGATAACGTAAGAGAGTATGCACCTAACCTTTGAAATCAACAAGTTGACACTGTGAAACATTGATTACAGTGTAAAAGGAGACTTCCGTGAGAGGGAAGTAAGAGTGATTCTCTAGAAGGAATGTAATAGTACTATCCTAAGAGAGGCGCACGAGAGAAAAGAAATATTCATTAGTTATCTAGTGAAATAGTTTATATAGACAAAAAAAACATTAAAAAATAGAACACACATTCAACAAGACTAGTACCAAAGCCAATGAAGTAGTTCAATTTCCTTAGTACATATGAACAAAACATATAGTGCAAACATCTAAAGAACAGTCTTACAATATTCGCGATATATGCATGAAAATTTGTTGGCTCAACGAGCTTTCGATTATTAGGTTAAATATTGAAGTACACATTTACAATGGAAATCCCCTAGCAACAATAGTGGAACATTGAGTCACTTCTTGCTTCTCCAAAGAATGATATTCTCTCCTATGCTGAGCTAGAGAATCCAAGACTGGTTCTCGAAAGCCTAAGCCTACAAAATCCCTTGTCTTGAATTATGAGGTTTCATTTATAACAAGAGGAATGGCCTTTCATATCCCCTATGACTCTTCAGTTACCCTCATGTTTTAATTCTAATGTGACTTTTGGACTTCTCTATGAAGTTTGGAATTTTCCTAAAGACTCTTTTCTCCATATCTGACTATGTGACTTTTCATATTCCACATATTACATTTTGTCTGTTCCTTTTGATAATTACATCATTATATCCACAAATGATGTGGAAATACACATAGACACTCTGATGTTGTTTGCATAAGTCACAACTTAACAATGGTGACATGGACTTCATGATGAGATGGTGATTCCAAGCTATTATTCTTGTTTCATTGTCTTTAATCTTCATGAGAGGTATGTTCAGTTTTTCATATTCATGAAAGATCTACTTTTTTCTTCGTCTTCACCTTTCAAGGTGATGAATAATATGGAGTCTTCATGTGGTCTTGATCTTTGGTCTTCCATCGTAAACTAGTGTCGCTTAATCTTCTTATTAAATGATCATCTTATATTCATAGATTCCCAGGTGTCTTCTAGAATAGTTTCCTTCTCATCTTCTCTAAGAATCATATTTTCACTTCAAGGTGTAATGCCTGTAAGTGAAATCCACTCATGACAAGATGGCATTAGTTTGAAAACCTCCTAGTCTAACTTACATCATGAAAATTACAAATTGTGTTGGAACTAGGTACTCAACAAGAAGGAAGACTCGGGGATTGTGCAATACATAGTTCTAGAGGCTAGGAATGCGGGATTCAAGCTTGAAAATGAACAATGTGTAGTTTTGGAGGCCTGTGAAGAAGGATTACACAGTTTAGGGTCACAATGAACAAGGCTTTCCTATGTAGTTTCACAATGCACACTTCTAGAGGGGGGATGGGAAGTTGGATTGCGAATTTGTGTAGTTCAAGGAGCCAGGGAGACAGGATGCAAACTGGGATTATAAAATGCGTAGAAAGGGAATGGCTACAATGCAAGATTGCATAGTTCTAGACATTAGGAGGCCAAGATTGAGCATTGTGACTACACGATGCACAATCCTTGTAGGCAGTGACTATGCATTACATAGTTCCAAGAGGGAGGGATGTAATGTTCAGGACTACAACTGTGCAATGCGTATTTCATAGGGTCAAAGTGAGCTCAGGTTGGTCGGGCATGAAATCTTCCAAAATTTGGCTAAGTGTGAGATCATTGAGGAAAAAATGAAGTCAAGGTTGGAATTGAACATGATCTGACACTTAGAACCATCAATGACACAACACAGAATAGTGAACATTTAGAAACAACATGATCCCCTTAATGCGATGACAAAACAACAATCTCCTCAAAGTGTGACACTTAGGATATGCTTTGTGGGAATTGTGACAACACTAGTATGAAAATTCCTAAGACTTTGTGAATGCATCTAATACATGTCTACATGATAGATAAGACCCATTAGCAGAAAAATTTCCTCTTGAAATGAACCATCACTCTGCTTTTACAATGTGTGACACTTCCCATGCTAAAAGATGACACTTGCGAAAGTAAGATAAAAGTGCGAACGACACTTGCGAAGGATTATATAAATTGAAAGAGACACATACCTGAGTGAATATAACATGAAAATGAAATTTGTTAAAACCAAATCAAGCCAAAAATGGCAGGTGCGGATGTGAAAGTGAAACATAAAAAAACAAAGGTGCGCTAGAGAGACAGTTGAGAAAACTCACCAAAATAGAAGTACAATTGTAATGGAAGTGAGAAATTCTGCCAATGGAAAGTGAACACAAACTCTTGACATGTGTTGCGTAGTACATTGTACTTATGGATTGCACAATCACTATCACTAGCAATTGTGCAAGCATTGTTGGAAACAATACTAATACTGAGAGGGGGTGAATCAATATTAAGACTATTTTTATTTATATATGCCAATTTAATTTTCTTCTTCAAACTTGGCAACCATCCATCTACTCGACAACAACACATAATATGGAAACAATATGAAATCAACATACAATCACACACCATGGGCATCATACACATGAGACAAAGGTTTTAGGTGGAAACCCTTTTAGGAAAAAACCACCAACGCTTTTTGTTGTTATTGATGTAAAATACAAGCACCTACTCTATTACAACAATCTGTTTTGTGATAACCCACTCACAGGAAGAACCAACTCCCTTTGTTTATTTTCTAGCACCAACAACCAGGAAGCACCAACTCCCTCATCTTGTAGACACATATCCATAATACCATAAGCACCATGTGAATCACGAACTTCACGGATTTGTTGCAAGCACTAACTTGTAGCTCCTTGGATTTATGCAAGCACCAACTTATAGGACGCACCAACCCCCAAGCCTTCTCAATCACCCACTAAATATGGAAGCACCAACTTTCTGTATGTAGGCTCCAAACCACACTCAAATAGGAACTGAATTTTCTTTGTAATTGGCACCCACTCTGCCTGATCTCATCTCTGTTCTCTACTCACTCTACTCACTCTACAGGAGCACACTGATATGATCGACAATAGTCACTCATCATAGTCCACGCAATTCTCTATTCTATTCTCTTCATCAGCATACAATTAGGAATTGGCCTCTTTTATTCATCAAGACCTATCTGTCTTACACACGATAACATTTGTTCACTTGGCCTTCTCTCTCTTCACGTGAACCTTCAGCCTTTCTTACACAACAACACAATTTCTATCGGGGTCTCTTACCTCTACATCGACACTCTCATCCCTTCTCTACACAAAAATCTCATTTAGCCTCACACAACATCGCACTCACATAGAGCTTTTCCACTTAGCTCTCTAGAAACAATGTTGTTTTCCCCCAACTTGCTCATATGAGCTCATGGTTTTTGTTCCTCTCTTGCCTACTAATTGATGATGCCACTCCTACCTATATTCACACTGCCCAAGTGTAATTCAACATGGATTTTCCATTCTTCTCTTCAATCTGGCTTGGTCTCTGCCAATGCATTAAACATGAGAATGAGCACTTGACTGTTTCTCCATACTGAGAATTAATTATGAGTCCACCTACACAGTTCAACGAGGCACAATCCTCTCTGTGAACAATCTCCTATTACTGAAGTTCTTCCATTCTTATTCATGGTTTCACACAGCTTAGTTGTACTTCGTCATCGCTTCTCTGTGGACCATTGTCCTTGTTTCCTTATCTCAGAGTCTTCTGCTGATCCATCTAAATCCATGAACCAACTCTGTTGATCTAGATTTGTTCTTTAGTAGTTGACCCATTTATCTAATTAACTCACTAAGGTGTGTACAAGAGCATAAAGATGGCTTGTCTCACCTCAAGGCAGACCCAACACTATTTCCTGAAGATCATGGTCCTTACTACCTTGACCCAATGATCTTTGACAGTCACCATTAATCTTGAGACAAACTTCTCTATTCTTGCATTCAATCTCACAGCTGCTGACCCATACGCCTTTAACTCTATGTACTATCTTATCATAGAAATTCAACATCATTGCTTCACAGTGGTGTAATGTTTCGATACTCCTCAGTCCCTTGGTGCTTAGCTCCCAGAGCATTTTTGTATCATTGGACTAGACCAGTGACCATTGTCTTATTGCCATGTCAGAGCACCCTTTGAATCATAACTTCTACGAAGTTATTATTACACCTTAGCTCCTTCTTCTTAGCCCTTAGTACATTTCTCATCATAGGACCGAGAGTTGTTACTTGTCACTTAACACTAAGGTGCTAAGCCTTCAAATTCCTGCTGAGGGAAATTCTCCATTTGTTAACTATTCTGCATCCTTGGTTATTTTAACTCTCACGACCATGTGCCAACCCAATAAGCTCCATTTATCAGAAATTTTCCAAACTCCAACTATTCTAGAGTTCCGATGTCTTCATCCTCCAATATGTTGACCTCTGATATCACGTCATCACTCCACATGGTGATTCCTTAGTGGTGACACACGTCATCTACTTTTGTACCATTAGTCTGACCAATAAGGTTGAATATGCCTACCACGTGGCTTGCCTTGTTGATGTCAAATTCCACTATAGCTTATCAAAGCCAATCATATGCTGCCATGTGTCCTGCTACAGGAGAGAGAAGAGGGCCTGTCAACCTTTGGTTTTGCAGTGAAATCCATTGTTAATATTCTTTTTCATTCCTCGATCGTTATAAAGGCTTATTTACACTTATTAGATATCACAAATTTTAAAGATTCCTCACTTTAAGAAGTTACGATATTCTAATCCCTGATATGCCAATGTTCTAATGTGCTAAGGCTATAACCTTTGATGTGCCACTTGTGCCAATCCTCCAATGTTCTAGTATCCAGATCTATGATATGTCGATACTTTGATGTCCTGGAGTTCCAATATGCCTAAGCGTTGATATGCTGACATCCAAAATCTTGTTCTCCAATATGCTGATGTGTCAATATGTTAGCCTCTGATATTTTGATGTGTCGATATGCTTATCTCTGACATCTTGTTCTCTGATATGTCGCTATGCCGATATGCTAGCTGCCGATATACTGATCTCTCGATATGCTAAACTTCGACATCTTGTTATTCGATATGCCAATGTGCCGATATATCGACCTCCAATATTCCAATACACCAATATGTTGGACCTCCGACATTTCGATCTCCAATATGAAGATATTCCTCCCTTCCTAAGGCTTCAAATCCCTGAACTTTAGTAGGCCATAAATTTTGAACCATGAATCCATTTCTAAACTCTTCATATATTGGAAAGCTTATTTAGAGAACCTTCCATTAGAGGGGTTCTTGCGTAGTTTTTGAGCCCATTTACTACCTTTAATATGGCACCAAATGATCGACATATAGCCTGTGGCTACCATGGAATTTCATCTAGTCCATTAATGTAATCATCATCGTATGGATTCCCCAATAAGCTTGTTATCATGATGATTCTCTACATAAAGCTTGCAGTTATCTTAGGAACCTTTCTGAGCCATAAAAAACCATGGGATTCCTCCTGAGCCATTACTGCCAACATCTACTTCGACAAGCATCCAGCATAGTCTAGTTGAAATCAATGCCAACACTCCTACAAATAGTTAGGCAATGGCAAACACCCAACACATATCCCCAACATGATTGTTGACATCAATGCCAACACACTTGCAAATACATTCACTATGCCATTGGCCATCAAGATAATACCAACAACCCAAAAATCTACCCCTTTGGCATTGATGGAAACACTTCATCTTTATCTTCATTTTATAGCCAAACCTCATGCTGCTTCCACATATCTCATTGCATGAGACACCAATGGCTTGCTTTCTTCTACATAGACCATCACATCTTCTCCACAAATTCTCCCCCCCTTTGACATTAATGACAAGGGTCTACAAGCTGTCTTTTTTGTCCATGCAATCACTACATGTGAAGACCAAGGTCTAATTATTGATATGTGCAATTTTCTTCACAGATATCTCTTCCATGATTGTCATTGTTTTTTCTCCATAAATTGAGCATATGTGATATGATCCCCCTGAACATTTATTGCCTCTGTTTTGAATGCCTCCAGTTTTGGATACCTTGTGGCTGCTAGTTGAGTACTCTCTCTACTATTGCATCTTTTGTACCAAATTTTTAAAAAATTATACCAATTAAACTTCTCATGCACTATTACAAAATGGCTAATTAGTTACTAAAAAAAGATTAAAATTTGCATATAAATGAGCATTTTTCAATGGGTGACCAATAGTAGCTAATTTAGAGTATCTTATAACGCAATCAACTCTTAGTCATTTTTAGTGTAGTCATTAATTGTTTGTCTCAATTTTATCATCTATTAGTATATTTAGTCATAAATTAGGTCATTAATTTAGTCATTGATTTAGTCACTAATAGTCGCAATTATTGACCAAATATACAACAAAATATATTACTATATGATTACCCAAGAAAACCAATTGATGACCAAATAAATATGACCAAAAGGATGGTCGTGTTATAAGATATTGTAAATTAGCTACTAATAGTCATATATATATATATATATATATAATAATATATACAAAATTTAGTCATCCTTTGAAACCAATTAATGACTAAATAAATATCTCTAAATTTTAGTCATGTTATAAGATACTGTAAATTAGCTACTAATAGTCATATATATGCAAAATTTAGTCATCATTTGTAGTAGTCATTTATATTTTTTTCGTAGTTTTATGTTCATTATATAAATGATTGGTTTAGTAGTTTTTATTCATTTCATTTAATTTCATTCATAATCATTATAAATGACTAATTTAGTCATATATTCATTTTTTGTGTGCTCATCATTAATCAATATAAACTACTAATTTCATAGTTTCAGATTGATTTTATGTGTTCATTATTAATAAACATAAATTAATTAATATGATTTTGTGACTAAATTAAAAAAAATGTCATACAACATGCATGTTCATCAGAAGAAGGGAAAAAAGGAGGAGAAGCGACAGGGTGATGGGAGCTAGGGTTTGGAGCTAGGGTTGCAGGGCTGAGGGCCTAGGGCTCTGCAAGTGGAGGGCTAGAAGGCTACGATCCTGACAGGTAGGCATATGTGATACATATAGCTGATAGATTAGGAATGTAGGTGGCAAGGGTGGAGAATAGGTAGGAACATTTGGAAGGACCATAGATAGGTTATCTAGGAAGGTGGACCGCAGATGGTTCCCCATAGAAAATGGTAGATGGAAGCATCACGAGGTTTAGTTTCATGTTAGTTTCTTCACTGTCACTTTCCCCAAGCTGTTTGCAACTACATCTTGACAACGAAGGGTTTCGGAATGGACCATTTGCGGCCTTGGGTTTGCTCACTCTTACCTATAGTAAATCTGTTAAACATAGTCAAACCCAGTGATGCTGTAGATCTTGATCTCGAACTAGGAGACATTTTTTCGGTTTGGGGGTTGGAGGTTACTGAATGAAACATCGAACGATATATCGGGCCAGATGGATGCTTTGGGAAAGCTAAATCAGGCTTGGAGGTGACCTGGAATCAAAGGAAATTGCCAGGTCTATTGGAGGAGAGTTTAGGGTTGGCCTTTCTGAGCGGCTACGGAGCTTTGACGATTTCTCTACTATAGGAGACCATAATCCAGTCAGCAACAATCAAGCAAGTGGAAGACTAGCAAATCCACCAAGTAAGTACAGAGAAATCCCTACCACTTAATCATTTCTTCTCTGGAGGTCTTGAGGATATTGTTTATAATTGTGGGTTGAGAAAATCGGTGGGGAATAGCCCAAGTTGCGGTCTAAAGGTGAATTTTGGGTATGCAGAGGTGGATCAACCATCGGCTGCTAGAAAAGATCAATTGGGTCGGGACCCGCAAAACCCCAGGTCACATTCTGGGAAGGCGGATTTACGGCTTGGATGGGGTTCGGCCCTCAGGAAGGAGATATTTGATTATGAAGGAGGAGTGGGCTTTTCCAGGAAGTCAGTAGTTTTGGAGGTATCAAAAGGAACAGTGGGAGGTTTTGGAAGTGGGATATTAGTAGTAAGGGAAGAAAGAGGCAACCCTATCACTGGCGCAAGGAAAAATTCAGCTTCTCAGTAGGAGGGATTAGCAAATGGTGCAGAAGCTACTCAAAATAGGGAGGAAGGGTCAGCCAAGAGGCAGCCGGGGGAGAGAGGAAAAAGCAGAAATAATAAAGAATAAAGAAAACTTAGCAAACCTAGTATTAGGTAAGGACATCCAGATAGATGAAGCAATTGAGGTGGCTAAGCTTACCCTGGTGGGCAGAGCAAGGGGGAAGAAACATTTAGCCCAATTTATTCAAAATTGAGCCTTGCAGCAGCGGAAATCGGCTCCTAATAAGGGTTTCTAGGTAATATCCTTGGCAAAAGGATGGTTTATGGTAAAATTCGATAAGAAAGAGGTAGTGGATTGGGAACTGGAAAAGAACTGGGCTTTCGGCACCCACCCAATAACGTTCAAATGTTGCACTCCTTTGTTCGATGCTTAGCACGAGAAGGTGGAGGAATTTCCTGTTTGGGTGCACGTGCCTGGGTTACCACCCTTCTTGTGGGTGGAATTGGTCTTCAAATCCATTAGGAATCACATCGGCACATATTTGGAAATAGACACGTCCTTCATTCAATCGAAAAGCAAGGCGATGGCTCGGATACTGGTGAGACTGAACCCAAGGGAAGGACTAGTGGAATATATCAAGATTCAATATAAAGAGTTCATCTATGTTAAACCTCTGGATTATGAACATCTTCCATTTAGATGCCACAGATGTCATGTTTATGTACATTTGGCAAGAGACTGTCCTTTGGGATATCAGCGTAGGCGAAAGCAGAGGAAGGCCGAGGAGGAATCATTGGAGGCAGAGAAGTTAAGGACCTTGCTTTCAGAGAAGGATCAGGGGTCAGATCCCATGGAAATGGATAGGTCACAGGAAGAGAAAGTAGAGGATGCAGTTTAGCAAGAGAACCCTATTCCGAATTCCCTTCTTGCATAGCCTCAAGAACCAGAGAAGTAAGTCCACGATACCCTAGAAGCTCCTGCAGCTCCCAGCACTGAAGACATAAAGGGTATGCGACTGAACTTTAGAATTCCATCCCTTTATCCATATTTATCTATAAAAGATGTTAGTTTAAATTCTTGTGCTCATGTTAGTAATTGTCCTATATCTAGTTCTGATTATACACATGTGGATAACATCATAACATCTATTCCCAAGATAGATCTGAACTGTGAGGGGGTTCCGGGTGAGGAGGAGGGAGTGAGGAGAGGTCCCCTCCTGAGTTCAAAATATTATAACCTCTGCTCTCATGACAAAAAACCACCTCCTCTGGAGCCTGTAAGGGTTTGGGTATGGACTTATCCCTGGGTAATAAGCAGAAAATGAAAGGTACGAAATCTGATCTGTCAAAAGCTCAGGTGAGAGCTATGATAGATATGGCCGAGGGGAAACAAATGTCAATTTCTGGGGTTCTTAGAGCAGCGAAGCCCTATGTGGAGGTTGAAAAATGATCTTTCTCTCCTGGAACTGTAGGGGTTTAGCTAGTAAACCTAAAAGATTGGCTCTCAAAGAAATTGTCCATCAGTATAATCTGGATGTCCTACTGTTGCAAGAAACTTTAGGTAGGGGTGAAGAAGTCTCGAATGTTTTATCATCCCGCCTCCTAGGGTGGAATTTTCAGGCAATGGATTCCAAAGGACACTTGGGAGGCATAGCCATGGGCATTAGGGAAGGAAAATTAAAATTGAGGAATGTTTGGGGGATGGAGCATGCAATGGGAATGGAAGTCCTATCCTTAGAGCTAGGTGTCCCCCTATTTATAGTCAATATCTATGGTCCATGTCAAGGGAGAGCTACATTCTAGAATTCTCTACTCTCCAAATTAGTGATGAGGAATCCAAACCTGGTGGTAGGTGGAGACCTCAATTTCTCTATTGGAACCACTGAAACTTGGGGCCCATCAGCTAGAGAAGACTCATTATCAGTTTTTTTCCTAAATTATCTTAATGCTCACAATTTAATGGATATTAACCCGTTGAAACTAAGGCCCACATGGAGGAATTGAAGAACCTAGACTCCAGAATTGCAAAAAGATTGGACTGGTTCCTCCTATGTGAAGAGATAGCATCAAGGATCCCAACCTTCTGTTAATGGGAAAGAGAAGGAGGAAATTCATATCACCTTCCAATTCTTCTTGAGCTATCCAAGCCTCTTAAAAATTTGGCAGCTCCTTTTAAATTCAACTCCTCATTTCTGTAGGAGGACTCTTTTAATAAGATTTTCAGAGAAACTTGGAGATCTCCAAGAATAAAT
This sequence comes from Pinus taeda, assembly GCA_000404065.3. Classification (NCBI taxonomy): domain Eukaryota; kingdom Viridiplantae; phylum Streptophyta; class Pinopsida; order Pinales; family Pinaceae; genus Pinus; species Pinus taeda. The sequence goes on along the minus strand of APFE031656729.1, from coordinate 295,445 downwards.
GACACTGAAGAAAAGGGCTTCTTGTTCATGGAAAACCTCAAGAGGCTAAAAAAAGAAATAGTGGAGTGGTCAAAGGCTAGGAAGCAAAAACAGGATGAAGATCTAAATAAAACTGGTCTAAAATTCCAAGACCTGGAAAGTCCTGAATCAGATGGCTATGAAACTCAGGAGAAAAAGGATAGAATTTTGTTGTTGGAAGGTCAACGAACTAAAATATGTCTAGAAAGAGAGGAGGAATGGAGGTTTAAAAGTAGAGCTATTTGGTTGAAGGCAGGAGATGAAAACACAAAATTCTTCCATAATTATGCTAGAGGAAGGAAGAACTCAAATACAATTCAGAAACTAAAGGATGAAGAAGGCAAAGAAGCAAAATCTTTTGAAACTCTGTCTCATAGGGGGAGAAGCCATTTCCAAAATCTTTTCACAAAACAAGTGGAAGTCACACTAGTAGACGTTATCAGGACAACCTAATGCTTTCCTCGCTATCTGGATGAGGAAGAAGCGATGGATCTGACGGGAGAAGTCACAAAGGAAGAAGTTGAGAGCATTATTAAATCAATGGAAAATGACAAGAGTCTAGGCCCAGATGGGTGGACATTTGAAGTATTCCAACACTTCTTTGATCAAACTAGATAGGAAGTGATGGAGGTGGTCGAAGAATCCAAGAGGAAAAGCGCTATCTACCCCCCTTTTATCTCAACTTTCATAGCACTAATCACAAAAAAAGAAGATCTGGGCTCTTTTGAAGACTTTAGGCCAATTTCACTATGTAGTTGCATTTATAAAGACATTGATAAAGTGATAGTGGTCTGGTTGAAACCCATTTTCTCAAGACGCATATCAAATGAACAGTTTGGGTTGTTGGATGGCAGACAGATCCATGAGGCTATCAGGGTTGCCCAGGAAACAATTCATAGTGTCAAACAGAAGAAGAGGAAAGGGGTTGTCGTTAAAATAGATTTATCAAAAGCTTATGATAGAATAAGTTGGATCTATATCCGTATGTTACTAACTCATCTAGGATTCAAAGTCGAATTTATCAACTGGATCATGGGATGCATTACAAGTGTTAGTTTCACGGTATTGATAAATGGAGTTGCTTCCTCTTTTCTCAAAGGGAAAAGAGGTTTGAGACAGGGATGCCCCCTTTCACCTCTACTCTTTCTTCTAGTTGCTGAAGGTCTGAGCCAATTAGTGCACAAAGCAAAAAGGGATGGATCTATAAGAGGTTTGGGAGCGGCAATAAATCTATTTATATCTCATCTACTATTTGTAGATGAAATTTTACTCTTCAGCAATGGGAATATAAATGAAATAAAGGAACTCAAGAGGATTTTAGATCTTTTTATGAAAGCCACAGGAATGCAAGTGAACCAAAGGAAATCTCAGCTGATCCTGGAAGGCTTTTATAGGCAGGAGATAACCCAAATTTCAACATTTTTACCCTTTGAAGTTCATAAACTCAATGATCCATTCAAATATTTGGGTTTCTCGTTGAAAATGAATGCCTATCGGAAACAGGATTGGAACTAGCTAATAGCAAAAATAGAAGCCAAAATTACTCATTGGAGTTTCAAGTGGCTTTCAAGGGCCGGAAGGTTGGCTGTTATCAAATCTGTCCTTCTAGCAACTCAGATTATTCGGCAGCCTTGACATGGGTTCTGAAAGGCTTTTTGGAGAAAATAAGAAGGATATGCAGCAGATTTCTCTGGTCAGGAGCTAAGGAGGAATCGGTCCTACCTTGGGTAGCATGGGAGAAGGTGGCAAGGCCAAAGTAATGCGAGGATGGGGAATAAAATATCTCACAACTTTTGAGCCTTCATTAGTAGCAAAATTAGGATGGAGGATAATTAAGATGGAAAACTTGTGGACAATGGTGGTGAAAAGGAAATATATTGACCCTGTCCCATTAGAATATTGGATAAGAAACCCAATTAAGCAAAAAGGGAATGTATCTGTTGTTTAGAAAGCTACCATATATGATTTCAAGATCATTGCACAAGGTTTGTCTTGGTAGGTTGGGAATGGCAAGAACCTTTGGATAGGGAAAGATCCTTGGGTAGGTTGCAATGAAAATTTTTCACTATCCCTAGACCTTGTTAGACAACTTTACTACAAAGGCATTTATTTCCTTAACTAGATCAAGAAAGAAGGTCACTCCACTATTTGGGGACAAGCATGGCTATCAGGGGAGGAATTGGATCTGATGCCCCAATGGTGGGATGAATGGAAGGTTTTTACTCAAGAGCTCTCCAGGTCAAATGTGAGACTGAGAAACAGACTGGACCAGCTAGTGTGGGCTCATGCAGAGTGAGGATCCTATTCTCCAAAATTTGGATATAAATTCCTTATGTCAAAGAAAGGATGGGGGAACCCGGAATGGTGGGCCAAACACTTGTGGAAGCTAAAAAGCCTTGCAAAAGCTAGAATTTTCTTTTGGTGCATCCTCAAGCAGAAGGTACCAACTTGGGACATTCTACAAGCCAGATACAAGACAAGACAGGGGAGATGCTTGCTATGCAAAAATGATTCTAAAACAATAAGGCATCTATTTATAGATTTCCCGATTGTTAAAAGGGTGTGGTTGGAGGTTGGGAAGCTTATCCAAAAGAATGTAATTTGGGAAGGGGAATTCTTCTCAGATGTTTGGAAAAAATGGTGGCATCTCTATCCAAAAGGGAACTTATGGAACTTGCCCCTCATCATAGCATAGGGTATCTAGATAGCTAGGAACAAGAGCATTTTTTTGGATATGCACACCCCTCATGAGGCTATTGCAATTCAATGTACTTCTATATACACCAATATCCCTGAGCCTAATACAGAGAATATGCCTAGACAAGTTATTGAGGAAAAAATCAAGGAAGGCATACCATGGGAATTTTTCGATGGGTCCTCGTAGAACAACAAAGCGGGAGCCAGGCTGGTAATACACATTAACCAAAATAGGTGCCTAAAAGCCTTAGTGGGCCTAGGAACTGGTACAAATAATTTCGTGGAGTTGTCTGCCTTTAAACTACTTCTATGCTGGCTTATTCACAGGAACATCTTCACGGTTCAGATCTTTGGTGACTCACTGAATGTTATAAAATGGTTCAATGGGCAAAGTAGATGTCAAAACTATATCTTATTACCTTTACTAGAAGAGGAAAAACAATTAAATTACTCCTTTAATGTTTTTTCTCTTTGCCACATATACAGGGATCACAATGATGCAACAGACAATATTTCTAAAGAGGGTCTACAACAAGATATGGGTAGTTGAAGAATAGTAGACGAGGACCAGGGAGAGATCTATGTGTCAGATCAGCCACCATATTAATAGCTAGTCTTTACTATGGTCTCTTCAGGCCTTTGGCACAGCCTGAATTTTTGTTTACAGTTGATTTTATGATGATTATCTCACATGTCACTATTTTTTATGATCTTTCTAAACTCCTCAGACTTCTGATGTTTTTGTTTTCCTTCCTGTTTAGGTTGTTTTCCTCTATGAGGAGACCCGGGGAGTGGAAGCATCGTATTTTCCTTTCATGGAGATTCTCAGACATTGTTTTAAACTGATATATACTGTATATTTTGAGCTGGGGTATGGGTTGTTTTCCTCAATATGAGGAGGTCCATGCTTTAGATCAGTGGTTTATCTTTTCCTTCATGTTTTGGCTAGGACTGTTTGTCACATGCTGTGGAGCTCTATGATTTTCAAATCATATAGAAAAATGAATGCTTAGGCATATACTATGTAACTTTTTATTTTGGTTATAAAAAGTTCGATTTTTTCTTTGGAAAAAAAAACGTGCATCTTGATCTAATATGATAAAGCAAATTTACATATGTAAGTTACAAGACTAAATAATATCAAGTGCAAGTAAAAATAATTTCAGCAACATAAGTTTTATTATATAAATTTTCAAGTATTACAATATGAACAATTTCCAACTTAATATTGCTCGGACTATGATTTACACATGAAATATTGTTTCATCATTTCAAAATATTATCACATTGTTGTTAAGGCATTTCAAGTGAATTCACCAACTCTAAATACTTGACCATCAATATCTATGTGTGTGTCTTATCCAATATATTGGCTCTAAGGGTATCACTAGACCAATTTTTTTCTCTCTCATTTTGCATTTGTCTCTGAAGTGTTATTTTTCTCCTCTTTCTTCAGTTCCCTACTTCTTACCATCAATATTGAATTCCTCTCCTAAAAATGAAAGACTATACAATTCAAAGTATAAGACATGAAAGATGATGAATACTTGAATATAAACTAAAGTAGACTATAAAATATATATTTGACATATACCTTAACATCAACAATGTCAATTTCATTTCCCCCCATAAAAGCAAGAAACTCGAACAAGTTTTCTTCAGTTGGGGATAGTGGCCATTATGTGGCCATACGAGCTGTATAAAGAAAGCAAATAAAACATCACCATAGAAAATAATACCTTAGTAACTTAATTATATTCAATGTTCAGAGAAAGCTTAGGCACAATCATGCCAGCTAAGTTACAAGTCAAAAAGCTCAAGTTGTAGATAACTTGTTAAAAAAAATAATCTAAGTTGTGATGTTTAGCCCTTGTTGTTTTATTCGCAACAACATTTCATTCTCTAGCACATGAAATTGGTTAAGTATATAAACAACCTGTGCTCAAATAACATGAAAGTAAAAAAAGTTAATAATCATGAAAATATTTTAACACAAAACAACTAAAAGGATTTCAATTAATATCATGTAATACTAAACTCATCTTCAAGCTTTGGATGTTTTTTAAATAGACATGATAACAAGTATTTCCAATTTCATAGTTAAAAGAAAAACAAAATAAAAAGAAACATTCAAAATACATTCAAACAAATAAAGAGAGGATATCATGGAATGAACATTGCAATAATAAGAAATTTGTTTACCTTTCCACCAGTGTCTTGTCTAACATTCCTAAAAAAAATTCTTGCCCAAAATAACCATTAGGTGAAAGAATCACAACATTAAAAACCATAGGAATCCCTACTATAAACATGTCCAAAGTCGATGGCTCAAGTGCCTGAAAGATCTCCAACAACAAATGAATCATATTAAATACATGCTCTGCATTGTCTCCGCATCATTTTTCCAATCCTGTTTCCTGTAACCTACCCACACCAGAGTCAAGTAACAACCAAATGAAGGCACTAACAATTTTGTTTTTTGTTTTTTTTTTTATATCTATAAAATTTGAATCTAATTTGTTTCATGAATATATTAATGTTGGTATAATGATATAGGCGTTTTCCTCGATGACAACTCACTCAGATGAAATATCACAGTGCTGCATGTCAACAACAAAGAATTACAGATTAGACTACAAAGAATGAAGAAATAAAGGTATACGTAGGTTCACCTTCACCAAGCTGCATATACACGCAGGTTTGCTGAACAAAAGGAGCGTATACGTATACATGCACTTTCACATAAGGAAAAATATGTATATCTTGGGAAAACAAAGTTTTTGGTCCAAGGTATTTGACCCAAGGTAATTGGTCCGAGGTATTTGGTCCAAGGTATTGGTCCTAAGTAGTTTTGGTCCATGGTATTGAAAAATTCCTAAAACCATATAAGGAGGAGAAGATCATTAGGCCATGGTGTGCAAGGATTTGAATATCTTATGAAGTGTTGAATCATATATGCAGGTTAATGAGCTTCTGATGGTTTGCTTGATCTAATCTAAGTATGCACCTATAAGGCTGATGAAGGTTGATGGACTGAGCTCATAAAGGATTAAGAGTATTATCATTATGTAGCTTGATCTTGAATAGTCTAGATCTGAATACTAACACATGTTTTATTCTCTAAATTTGATGATCTGGGTATGGCTAAAGTTTGGAATAGTTGTGATGATGAAGTTATCATTTACATAGGTGTATGTAGGTTCGCTTTAGTAAAAGAGCATATAGACACTAGTTCCACATATCAAAGTAGTGTATACATCATAATTTTAAATTTGTAGATCTATACACTGGTTCCCTTTGGTAAAAGTGTGCATACACAATAGTTCAACACATGGAAGTGGCGTATACCATATGAAGTATGATGTTTAAAGTTTCAGTTGTTTCTATTTGTTGTTGCAGAGTTTTGGGTTTTGCTTGGTGTTCTGGTGACAGTATTCTAAATGATCAGATTGATTGATTGTGATTTTCTTCAGTGATGATGGGTTGTCAAGTGATTGATTAATTTAGTTGTGGTTGATTTAGAAAGTGATGATTGGGTTTCAGTGATTGGTTGATGCAGATGTATTTGATGGTTGTATTGTAGTGATGATTTTCTGAGTTTCAATATTGTTGATGGGTCCAATATGAAATTTGGATGAAACATGGCTTTCATATTATGGCGTTGTATTCCAGGAGTATCCAGTCTGAAAATTCATGAAACGTGGTCCCTGGTGGAAGAGTGGAGCTTTTTTGTAGGTTGACACCTACATACTAGTAAACATATTAGATAGTACAAGAGCTAGGGGGGGTTGTAGCTCCCTTCGAGTAGTAGCTGGAGAATGAGAGAAGGTTATAGCCTTCTACAAGTGGGTGCCTATGTACTGGTATGAGTCTACACCAGTACAAGATTGTAAACAGATTTTCTTATTATTAAAAAGAAGAGAGAGATGACAACAGTAGGTGGTTTTTATCCACATTGGGTATCCACCTAATATCTTGGTGTTCATGTGTATTTCTTGTGTGTGATGCTTTATTCTTCTTTTACTGCATTGTCTAATAAATCTTTTATATACTAGTTTAAGTTCAATACATGATAAATTGTCTAAATCAAAATTTCTTTGCATATACGCTAGTTGCTTTAAGTACAGCTGCGTGTACATGCTAGTTCACTTAATTGAAGTAGCATATATATATCTTCTTGGGAAGTAAAGTTATAGATATGATAATACTGATTCATCCCCCTCTCAGTATTATTTCCAGCAATTGGTATCAGAGCCAGTCCTTCAGAAGAAGCTTGATTGCTTGAAGGGAGATCCATCATCATGAGTAATCAAGAAAGCATGGGATCCATCAGACCGCCAATCTTTGATGGGAGCAATTTTTTTTATTGGAAAGTAAGAACCACAACCTATCTACAATCACTTGGAATGGGTGTCTAGGAAATTTTGGAAGGACGATATACATTTCCAATAGCAATTATTATAGATACGACAGGTAAAAAGCAATATGAAACCAATGCTAGAGAAATCAATACTTTATTGGGAAGTCTATCACAATAAGAATTTGTCAAAGTTGTGCAGCTCAAATCAGCCAAAGGAATATGGGACAAAATCATTCTAAGCAACGAAGGAGACTCTCAGGTAAAACGTGCTAAGCTTCAAACTCTCAGAATTCAGTATGAAACTCTTAAGATGCACAATGATGAAAGTATAGCTAGTTACTTCTTACGTATAGATGATGTCATTAATTTTATGAAGAATTTGGGCGAATAAATAAAGGAAGTTACCTTAGTTGAGAAAATTTTGAGATCCTTCTCTACTAAATTTGAATCAAAAGTGTCTGCCATAGAAGAAAAACAATATCTGCAGACTATCACTATGACACAACTTCACAAAATCTTAACTTTTTTTGAGATGAGAAAAGGAGGACCATCAGATATGAGAGAATCCACATTTAAAGCTTCAACAAAAGGAAAGGAAGAGCACAATGAATTAGGACATATTTTAGAAGAATAAGATGAGGTAAACTTTGTCAAGAAGCTTCAACGGGGTTCCAGAAGATTTAGAGGTAAGCTACCTTTCAAATCATTTGCCTGTGGCAGAGTCAGTCATTATGCTGCCAAATGCCCCTATAAATATAAATATGAAAAAGGGAAGGAATATCCAAAATGGAATAGAAAACAAGTTGTAAATAAAAGGAGTTACTCTACTCATGAAGATAGCAACGGTTTATCAAATAATGATGCAGATGAAAACAATAATGATTATAGACTTCTAATGGCTTATGATGATGATAATTTTTGGGATGCTTTAGAAGAGGATGACCTTCATGAAGAAATCTCTAAACTCAAAATCTGTTTAGAAGAAAAGAATATGATTATAGATACCTTGACATACCAACTTGCTGAAAAAGTAAAACACAATGGAAAACTAGAATGTGAAATTGTGGGTCTAAGAAAGGTTCTTGAGAAAACAAAATCTCTCAATATTAAATTTTATAAAGGATCAGAAACCTTAAATGAAATTATCAAAGTGCAAGGTTCTCCTCTGATAAATATAGGTCCTGTATATACTGAAGAAGCATCTCAATCACAGAAGCCGTCAACCTCCACTAAAAGCTATCTTGATGCAGCAAAGAATAGTGAACAATATGACAATCGTCAGCAAAGGCATAAAGCAAATCACCAGGTAAATTATACTCAATTTACTCCAAGGATGAATAGAAGCCACAACCAAACTCAGGTAAATCATACTCAATTTTCTCCAAAGATGAATATCAATAGAAACTACAATTACCAGGTCAATAGATTCGATAGTCGCAGGAACTTCTTTAATGGGCAATGTTTTTCATGTCATAATTTTGGACACAAAGCTAATCAACATGTTTCTTACAAAACCATCATGACTAGAGAAGCACGAAATCAAAGGAATGTAACAGGCATCAAGAAAAGTTCCTATAATAACCTTTCTCTTCTTGAAAATGAGATAGAATGCTCAATCTGTAACAACTTTGGTCATGAAGAATATGAATGCAGGAGAAAATTTACGCAAACATCTCAAAAGGAGAAAACTCCATTATATCCCAAGATATTGAGAAGCAAAGAATCTCAAACATAAAGATGTGGTATAGCCTTGTACGAAGAAGGATAAGAAAATCAGTAGTACATCGACAATGGATGCTCAAAACACATGACAGGTGACAAAGAAAAAATTCACTCATATAATTCCTTAGAAAAGGAAAAGAATGTCTCATTTGGAAACAACACTTCTGCTGTCATAAAAGGTAAAGGCTCCGTTTTCTTGAAAGAAAAGGTTAAAGCTAGAAATGTTATGTATGTAGATGGTTTAAAACATAACCTGTTGAGTGTCAGTCGAATATGTGATCAAAGAAATGAAGTGGTATTTCAATCAAATGGATGTGTTGTTCGTGAGCTTGATACAAGAGAGACCATGATCAAAGGTGCAAGAACTCCAAACAACTTATACATACTCAAGGGTGGACAACAATAGTGTTATCTAAGCAGAAATGATGAAAATTGGTTGTGGCATAGAAGATTGGGACATCTAAGATTTTCTCAAATAAGAAAAGTATGCATATTCAAGGTTGTTTGTGATCTTCCAGATATGAACATCCCTGAAAATACAATATACAAACCATGTCAAATCGGTAAGCAAACCACATCTCACTTCATTGAAAAAGAAGGGTCAGCTAGTAAGCCTCTTGAACTTGTCCATATTGATTTATGTGGACCAGTTGAAGCCCCAAAAATCGGGTCTACAACAAGGGGGATACCCACCCGGTCCAGACCTTGGTTAGCAGCTCTTTTTCCATTTGGTATAGTGGGTCCGACTAGGGATATGGGACCAGTTTCCCAATATATGTGTGTGTGTGTTGAGAATTGATATTTCGTTTCTAAGAGTTCTTAAGTGAAATGCTTTTATTCTAAATCTAATCTAAAAACATGCAATTGTATTCTAATAAACAAAAATATCTAATTCTAAACTAACCTGGAATGTAATCTTTCTGTTATGTGATCTAAAATGATTTCAAATAAAAATTGGTAATAAAGATCATTCAACTGCTATGAGAAAAGAATTCAATAAAGATAAATTGTTTCCTATAAAAGTTAGATGAAACAGTTGTGAAAAACATATCGCATAGTAAGCTAATCATATAGTAAGCATAAATAAATAGCTATCACCATACAAAAGTTCCAAATGATAACTCAAGAATTCATGCATTCATACATAAATAACTAAACATGAATATCACTTTAACACATAGGCAAAAATAGTTAAGAGATAAAAGTACCATTTATAACTAATTTTACTCATGAGCTTCAAGCAATAATGATTTATCTCTTCTTAATTCAAAATCCACTAAGAGTACAAAAGTGCAACATCAGTGGTAGATATTAAATGTAGATATCAATAAATCATGTTCCATTCATTCATCAAAACCTCTTTGGAGGGTGCAAAAGTGCATGTTCTGAGGACAAGTTTTTGATAAATTTCAAGACCCTTTTCCAAATGCATGAGAAGGGTTTAAATACTAATAACTAAATCTAAAAATAATTTATTACAAAAATTTAGGATGCGGTTTAAATGACCGTCCTCATTTCAGGCAAAAATAAAGCAAAATTAACACTAAAATTGAATCTAAAACTAAAACTAACAACTAACTATTTGTATATTTGTTCCTTGAAATCACAAGCGTTCAACATTTGTTTGAGGAGAGCTGGTTGGCCGACTTTTGACTTTAGCTGTCCTATGAAAATGGAATCGACAAGAGTTGGTGCCATCTTCTCGGCAGAATTCATGATACATTTGAGAGTCATGCACTGGCTGTGTGGTTTTACCAAATACATCCAGTAAGAATCCCAATTCAACTTAGTTAATATTTTGAGGGATTCTGCCTTTTCTTGAGCCTTCTGTCTCCAGCCTGTCTGTAGATTCTATACATATCTACATACCAGTTTAAGGATATCTATGATAAATACCACTGGTTTTAGAGTTCAAGTTTTGCCTTTTTCCTTTAGCATTTTTTCCTACAAATTTTCGAGCTTACAGGCGATTGAGTAATTATAGGCTTTCCTCTTCAAGGGGTTTTTCCTAGTGATGCATCGCAAACTGCCTCTGTTTCTTGATCCGGTTTTTCCTGGTGCGATTTTCGCCTCTTGTGCTCTTTTTGTTAGAGGATATAAAGCTTAAATTTTGTGGAAATAATGACTCCATGAGTTCTTGACTTTGAGTTTTAAATTGTTTGTTTGTGACATCAACACTATCTAGTACCCATTTAACCATGTCCGTGTATGGAAGAATTTTGGGCCTCGCAGCTATCCGGTGTAAGAACAAACATGTGAGTTCTGTAATAGACACCTCAAAAGACCCATGTGAACCTACAGTAGCTATTACCTCCATCATTTTGGGATTTCCTCCTCAAGTAGATCGTACATGCCTTCCCAGGTAGTAATACCGACATCTTTGCGGTGTCTGTGTATAAGGGCGTCATTTCTTTGTCTTCAGAACTCGATGCTTTACCCTTCTTTCCCATAATATCCTGAACATTGCTATGTATAGTTCTCTGCTCTTTGTTCATGCAGTTTACAAATGAGGTGAGAATAATGATAAGAAAAAGGTATCAGGAAAGCTTTAAATTCCAAAAACATATAAAATATACCACCTTACGTGAAATGGATCTTTGATAAGATCAAAACCATATTCCATTAATGATTTCCAACTAACTCATTGATTAACATTAACGTGCATAACTAGGTCTCGGTTTATGGAAAAAGCTTTTTCGAACAATGAGCCCTAAAGATATGCGACAAGGTGATTTGTGATTTGCTTCACAATATCGTGGATTGCAGATCGCAATATCGCGGAATTGCAATATCGCTGGTTCGTAGCATACAAGAATCATGCATTAATGTGTTTTCTGCGAAATGCAATTTGCGGTATGCACCATCGCATATCGGTGGTTTAAGGCATTTCAGCATAAGTGATGTTTGAGGCATGTGATGCGATGAATGTTTTTAGTGCATAGTTTCGCATTGAGATTTCGCAACTTAGAATTCCGCTTGTAGGAAGGGATCTATTACCCATTTTGCGATGCGATGTTTCTTAAGGAGTGATTTTATTCTAACTTATCATAAAACGTAAGCCTTTATAGATTTTTCAAGGGTATTTTCCTAAGTTTATGATAGTAAGTTTTATTGAAAAAGGAAATATAAGCATTAATTAATTTTTTTTAGGGTCCCCACTTATTTAGTATTAGTGATAAAACTAAATAAGAAGGGGGTTTGTTGCTAGCCACAAAAATTGGTGATTCACTTGGAAGAACTAGTTATCTCCGCTTTCTTTTGAATTTTCTAAACTTCCAAAATAGAAAAATTTCCAGAAAATCAAACTTTATTATAGAAATATAAAGTACACCATGCTTTCAGCTGTCAATGATAGTTTGTTTCTTCTATGTTTAACTTTGGCTATTTACTTCCTCAAGCTAGTCATTGTATCTACTTCAATCACTACTTGGTTTATAAAGATAAAAACAACTCCTTCTCTGTAAATCAGTTTTAAATATACTCATTTGTCATGGTAGAGCCTCTGCTACCAAGAGGCGTTTATAGCCTTGACAGGGTTACCTGTTACCCAGTAATGATCTTGTATCCTAGTTGGAGAAGTATACAATTTTCAAAGAGAAATCCATATCCACACTTATTGCTTTCATTTTATTTTAACCCTTAAAGAACAATGCCTTGGTTTGGTAGCCAATTTATGATAGTTCCACTCACTTGATTTATAACTTTGCTGAACAAGCTGGCTTGTGATGAGACCCCTCGTCTTTTGATTGCAACAATCTTGAGTCATTGCCCTGTTATGGTATGTAGTTTTGGCAAAGTTAGCAAGATATAACATCTTTGATCATGATAATTCAGCTCATGATGAGACCTCTTATTCTTTAAGTTAATGTGTATCATTGGATTATTCCTTGAAGCTTGTAATTCCCTAGGTGGGGAGGAAGTCATTGTTTTCTTAAGAATAGCTCTGGATGACAATGGTAGAGTTTTTGGAAAGAGCTTTTCTACAGAGAATCTTAGTTTTTTTATTGATACCTTTCATTGGACTGATATAAAACAATTTCCCACTATAGGTTTCTTTTTATCAAAATTTACAAGGTTGAAACTAGTATCATTTCCAGGCTTATAGCCCTTGACTGTATCTTTTAATAATAATGACCAATTTTCTAAAACAATTCTATTTATACAAGCAGAAAAACAAAATCTAAAAGAAATACTTGTTTTCTCGTGAATTCCAAATGTAACCACTTACAACTAGTTTTATTATGAAAATGAAGGAAAAACTAATATACAAAAATAGAAGAATGATCTCCTATGGAAAGTATTTTTTGAGGATCTGTCCATTAATAGGTAAAGACTCTCTTTTTCCTATTAAATCCTGTAACATAAAAGTAGTGACTTCTACAATTTGGAAAGGGCCAAGGCACATTTGTTGAAATTTCATATGTTTTCCCTTTTCCTCATGAGCATTGTCCCATTTTAAAACTAGATCTCCCATCTGAAAGTCCTTTCTGGATATCATGTTTGAATCAAAAGAAGCTTTTATGAATGCTTGGTGATGAGCATGAGTTATTTTAGTCTGCTCTTGTTGCTTTCCTAGCTTAAGTATTTCCAGCTACCTTAGTTGTAAGGAAGAAGTTGGTGCTTCATCAATATATTTAACTAAGGCCAATGAGGGAATTGCTAGATGAGTTGGAAGAACCACTTCTTTCCCATAAACTAAATTAAAGGGATAAGTGCCAATGGAGGCTTTCTGCATTATTCGGTCTGCCCATAAAGCATATATTGAAGACTTGTGCCAATTTTTGTGAGTTTGATCAATGTTTCGCTTAATGATTCTGGTTAAGTTTTTATTCGTAGATTCAGCTAACGCATTCCCCTGTGGGTAATAATTGGCAGAGTATTTAAGCTTAAAACCTATTTTGAGTGCAAATTCAATCATAGTATTGCCAGAAAAATACGATGCATTATCAAACATTAGAGCAGATTGTAAACCAAACCTGATGATTATGAACTGATCTATGAACTCAATGATGTGTTCACCATTAGCTGTCTTGAGAGGAACTGCTTCTACCCATTTAGTAAAATAATCTGTTGCTGTAAGGACATACCTATGTTATTTAGAAGAGTGAGGAACGATCTCACCTATGATATCCAATCCCCATTGATCAAAAGGCTGCTCAATATTGACTGGTTGCAGAGGCAACGATGGTTTCTTTTGTCTCCCAGCAGCAGTTTGACAATCTTGACAATTCCTTACATAGCTAGGTTCGTTTTTGAATAGTGTGGGCCAGTAATAGCCTGTACGAAGGATTTTATGTGCAGTAGCATCTCCAGCATAATGTCCACCTTCTGGTCCATCATGGAGTTCCTGCAACACCTTTTCAGCTTCAGATTTCTCAAGACATCTAAGGAGAACAGTATCATAATTCACTCTAAAACGTACATCGTTCACGAGTTGATATTGGTTAGCTTTCAACCTTAGAGCTCTTTTCTTGGTATAATCAAGGTTTGAAGGAGCATATCCATTCTATAGATAAAATATGATATCAGCGTATAATGATTCAACATCCTTTAGGCTTACCTCATACATTTGTATCTCTACAGATGGTATTTTGGAAATAAGTGATGCTCCAGCGAACATTTTACAAAAGCCTTGACCTTTTACAATACTTGCTGGTTTGATTCCTACGTCGTATTCTTGTAAGGCAGTAACCCAACTGGCTCTTTTCTCACCCATATCTTTCTGTACTAAGAGATTTTTTACCACTGGAAATGGTACTATGATTTTTGTATGGGTTTTAAATAGAAAGGGTCTGAAATATTTAATTGCTTTGAAAATAGCATAAGCTTGTTTCTCTACATCTGAATAATTTAACTCAGCCCCCTGTAGATTTGAACTGAAAAAAGAAATTGGGACTTCTGCCTTGTCTTGATTTGCTTGAGTGAGTATCACGACATATGATCTATCAAAGGAAAATGTATATAAAATGAAAGGATCTGAAAAATTTGGAGTTGCTAAAGATGGAGCATTACCAATTGCTTGTTTGATCAGATTGAATGCTTCGTATTCGTCTTGGCCCCATTTGAATATTGAGTTCTTTTTAATCATTGCTTGTAAAGGACATACGATTCTTGAAAAATCTGGAACAAATCTCTTTACAAAATTAATTTGGCCAAGGAAATATTGCATAGCTTTCTTGTTGTGAGGTAGGGGTATTTCGAAAATCTCCTTGATTCTGTCAGGATCAATATGGATTCCAGATTTTGACACTATGAATCCAAGAAGTTTTCCTTCACTTAATGTAAAAAAGGACTTTTTTCGGTTAAGTGAAATTCCATACCTTTGACAACGTTGGACGATCTGTTTTAAATCTCTGAGATGATTGCATTCCTTTTTGGAATATACAGTTATATCATCCAAGTATATTACTATTGATTTGTTTACTAATCCCTTAAATGCAATGTCCATGGCCCTCTGAAATGTGGCACCAGTGTTGATCAGACCAAAAGGCATCTTTTGATATGCTTAAGTGCCCCATTTGGTTATGAACGTGGTCTTTAACTGATCTTCGGATGGACAAACACTTGGTTGTAGCCAGAGAAACCATCCAAGAAGGACATTAGTTCTCATCCTTCGACTGCTTGTAGTATTTGCTCCATGGGAGGCAAAGGAAAGTTATCATTTTGGCAGGCTTTGTTTAGATTTCGAAAGTGAATGCAAATTCTAATGTCTCCATTATTATTTCTAACTGGAACCATATTGGAAACCCATTTAGAATGTCGAACGGGAAAAATGATTTTGGCTTTCAATAACTTATTGAGCTTAGATTTGATCTAGTTTTCTAGATTAGGAGGGATCTTTCTCAGCTTTTGCTGGACAAGTTTTTCATCGTTTATCATTGGGATAGTATGTTGGATGATATAAGTGTCATAAGTCTTGAGTTCATCGTAGTTCCAAGCAAAGACACTTTTGTAGTTTTTCAAGAGAGGAACATATGGTAATTTTTCTTCAGGAGCTAGGCCAAGGCCTAGGTTGATATTCTGTGGATTGGTATTAGTTCCTAGATTTACTAATTCATAGTTCAGAGTTGAACTGATCTTTCAAATCATATAGGTCTTCTAATTTGACTACTAACTTTGGCATAGCATTATTAGTGCTATCTTGTTGCAATTGTTTGTCATGTTGGTCCTCATCAATTATCTGATTGGTGTAAGATCCCTCAGATGTGAGGAAGCCTACAATATCAGGGTCATTGTTGAAAATCCTCCAATTGGTAATGTTATCAGGAATCGAGGGTCTAAAGATTAATTCAATTAAAAATGTATCAGGGCTATAATCTTCTGAGGGAATGAGTTTGGAAACTACGTTAACTAAGAGGTCTGCACTAGCATTTTGGAGTCTGGGAATTGATTAAATATTGACTGCTATAAAATGTTCAGTCAGATCTTGAACTAAAGATTGGTAATGCTTTAAATGACTTGATAAACAATGTATAGTATTGTGTACTTATTTGATTACAATTTCAGAGTCTTTGAATACTTTTAGATATTTGATGCCTAATCTGATTGCTTTGTATAATCCTTAGACTAAAGCCTCATATTTTGCAGTATTATTGGTGCAATCGAACTCGAGTCTACAAGTTAGCATAGTTTTGTTTCCCTCTAGACTAATTAACACACATCCTGCTCGTGCTCCTTTGTTAGACTTAGAACCGTCAAAAAATAACTTCCAAAATAAAGATTTATTTACAGGACTATCTATAAAACTAATAAATTTAGAACTATCTGTTTGAGAAAAATTTTCTACTTGAGATAAATTAGAATGTTCTAAGTAAGGTGAAGTATGAGAATTAAAATTTCCTAAGAAAGAATCAACAAAATAGTTGCCAATAATATTATTGTTGTATGCTACCGATTCATTTTCTCCTTTCAATTCTGTTACTATGTATTTTTGATGTCTTTCTCGCTCAACCTTTATTTGATTTGGTTTACCATTGTAAGGGAGCCACATGTGTGACCAATCGGTTGGAAAGTATCCGTGAAGTTTTTCTAACCAATCTCTGCTAAGAATTAAGCCATAAAATTCTGGATTATCTGCAGCTAAAATGTCGATAACTTGACATACCTTTGGATTAGATGATAGCCTTATGGCAACCTGATTCAATTCGATGATCACTTCAACTTGCGACCGATCCAGCTGAACTATGCGCACAGTAGATTTTTGAGGTTGAATGTTCAACTTTGCACATATTAACTTTGCTAAGATATTAGATGAAGCTCCAAAATCCACTAAACAATTATGCAATTTTTTGTTGAAAACTTCATAAGAAAAAATGGGGGAGTATGAGATCTCGACCTTCCCCCAATTAAAGCGATATTGTTTGGATCAACTTTATTAATCACATTAGTTGGAGGTCTTCCCATCTCATGGGAAGCTTGAGATATTATAGTGACGAGGAGAGGTGCAACTGGTACAACATGTAATTCTTTCAAAAGTATCTTTTGCTGATGTTTTAACTTGCTCAATTCATAAAAAGTGATGTTAGCCCTAGTCTTCTTCATGTCTTCTATGATATTATACTACATTTCATCCAAAACAATCAATGTTTTAGATGAAGTTGGTGAATCTATTTGGATTGGGCTTGTTTGAGTCGCTTTAGGTGTCGTTTTCTTGGTTGCGACTTTATCCTTAGGCATTGAGCTTGCGCTCTTTGTCTTAGGACTAGGTTGAGGAGGATCGAGTTGATTTCTACTTCGAGTACTAACCGATGATGCCTCTTGATCCTCTTCATCTGGGAGGATGAAATCCCACATACCTTGCACCTCTACAACTTCTTCTTCATCGGTAGGTTCTTCAGTAGCAATTTCCTCTTCTTCTTCATCTGATTCAACACTTGTGTTAGCATTGGGAGGCTTTGAATCAGTCGAAGGATTTCTTCTATAAGGCTTGTACGGCTTTTTAGAAGAAGCTTCTGCTACTTGTTTCTTAATGTCAACCATTTCGTTAGACATGGTTTTCAAAATTTTCTGCAATCCCTCTAAATCAAATGGATCTTTCGATTGTTTTTCTTGGGATCTTCCTTAAATGTAACCTTTTTAGATTTTCATTCATATACAATGTTTTTCTTTTCTAAGGCTATGATACATTTCTCTACAGCTATTGCTTCCTTCATATTGTCAGCTAAAGTTGTTTTATTAGCCATATCAACGAATATTGCTATTTTTGATGGTAAAGCAGAGATGTACCATTCACTTCGCACTTCTTCGCTAGGCTTGGAAGTAGTAGGAATTTTATTCAATAGTTTATTGAAATGTGAATTAAAATATTTGATAAGTTCCTTTGACTCAACCCTAAGGTTAGACAGGTGATTGATCAGTGTTTTCGTAGACCTGTCATCACCGAACTTAGTCAAGAATTGTTCTGGGAAGATATCCCAATTAGTGATAGATCTAGATGGTAATGGGAAATAACATGATCCAGTTGCTCCTTGCAGAGTGTAAGGAAAGAGTCAGACGACAAAATCTTCATTAGTAACTCCATTGAGATTTATAGATAACATAAAGTTGTTTATATGTTCTTCCGCTGGCATGCCCGCTTTAGGATTAAACTTAGGCAGCCATTTTTCAGGATGGGTTGGTATTTGACTCAAGGGCACAGGCATTAAGACTACCCCTAGGTTATTCCATGGAGATTGGGCCATCGCTAAACTACTAACAGAGGAAAGCGCAAAAGATGATCCCTATGGTTCGGAAGATGAGGATATTACGATTCCAGATGATTGAGAAGGAGATGTGGATGTAACAGTGGACTAGTGGACAATAATCTGAAGTGGTGGGGTGGATGGTTGACTTCGCAGTGGAGAGGTTGAGATGGATGATGATGATTAAAGAGTCTCGCTATCAGACCCTTTAGGTGATTTCCTTGCTCTCTTCCTTGTAGGTAGAGTTAACTCAGTTGGCTCAATACCAAACTTTTCGCTCTTTAATCTGGTGAGAGGATGAGTAGGGTTATATTGTGAAGTCACACTGCCTTGAGATTTATCAGATCTTCGAGGTGATATAGAAAATTGCTGAAGTTTATGGATCAAAGATTCAAATTCAGGAGGTTCAATAGTATATTTCTCTGAAATGTCAGGGTTTGTGGCAGTGGATGTTGTTCTTTCGACTTCTTGCTCAAGATTTAAAGATTCTAAGTGTGATGGAGAAGTCAGGGGAGATGGTGAGGGTGATTTACTCTCAGAGTGGTATTTAGAGTTAGACTTACTTGCCATTCACAGTTCGTGGCCCTCCTTCTAGCGCCAAATATGTTGAAGCCCCAAAAATTAGGTCTACAACAAGGGGGATACCCACCCGGTCCGGGCCTTGGTTAGCAGCTCCTTTTCTGTTTGGTATAGTGGGTCCGACTGGGGATATGGGACTAGTTTCCCTATATGTGTGTGTGTGTGTGTTGAGAATTGATATTTCCTTTCTAAGAGTTCCTAAGTGAAACGCTTTTATTCTAAATCTAATCTAACAACATGCAATTGTATTCTAATAAACAGAAATATCTAATTCTAAACTAACTCGGGATGTAATATTTCCATTATGCAATCTAAAATGATTTCAAATAACAATTGGTAATAAATATCATTCAACTGCTAGGAGAAAAGAATTCAACAAAGATAAACCATTTCTTATAAAACGTTAGACGAAATAGTTGTGAAAAACATATCACATAGTAAGCTACTCATATATTAAGCATAAATATATAGCTATCACCGTACAGAAGTGCCAAATGATAACTCAAGCATTCACACATTCATACATAAATAATTGAACATGAATATCACTTTAACACATAGGCATAAATAGTTAAGAGATAAAAGTACCATTTATAACTATTTCTACTCATGAGCTTCAAGCAATAATTATTTATCTCTTCTTAATCCAACATCCACTAAGAGTACAAAGGTGCAACATCAGTAGTAGATATTAAACATAGGTATCAATATATCATGTTCCATTCATTCATCAAAACCTCCTCAGAGGGTGCAAAAGTGCATGTTCTGAGGACAAGTTTTTGACAAATTTAAGGACCCTTATCTAAATGCATGAGAAGGGTTTAAAAACTACTAAATAAATTTAAAAATAATTTATTACGAAAGTGTAGGATGCAGTTTAAGTGACCGTCCTCATTTCAGGCAAAAATAAAGCAAAACTAACACTAAAACTGAATCTAAAACTAAAACTAAAACTAACTATTTTTGTATATGTTCCTTGAAATCGCAAGCGTTCAGCATTTGCTTGAGGAGAGTTGGCTGGCCGACTTCTGACTTTAGCTGTCCTGAGAAAACAGAATCGGCAAGAGCTGGTGCCATCTTCTTGACAGAATTGATGATACATTTGAGAGTCATGCACTGGCTGTGTCGTTTTACCAAATACATCTAGTAAGAATCCCAATTCAACTTAGTTAATCTTTTGATGGATTCTTCCTTTTCTTCAGCCTTCTGTCTCTAGCCTGTCTGCAGATGTTGTACATATCTACATACCACTTTAAGGATATCTTTGATAAATACCATTGGTTTTAGAGTTCAAGTTTTTCCTTTTGCCTTTAGCATTTTTTCCTACAAATTTCCAGGCTTACAGGTGACTGAGTAATTAGAGGCTTTCCTCTTCAAGGGGTTTTACCTAGCGATGCATGATTATGCTAATCGTGCATCGCAAACTGCCTCCTTTTCTTGATCCAGGATTTCCTGGTGCAATTTTCGCCTCTTGTGCGCTTTTTGTTAGAGGATATAAAGCTTAAATTTTGTGGAAATAACGACTCCGTGAGTTCTTGACTCTGAGTCTTAAAATGTATGTTTGTGACATCAGCGCTATCTAGTACCTATTTAACCATGTTCATGTATGGAAGAATTTTGGGCCTCGCCGCTCGCCGCTATCCGGTGCAAAAACGAACATGCGAGTTCTGTAATAGATGCCTGAGAAGATCCATGTGAGCCTGCAGTAGCTGTTACCTCCATAATTTTGGGATTTTCCTCCTCAAGTAGACTGTACATGCCTTCCCAAGTAGTAATACTGACATCTTTGTTACAGGCAGTGTCTGTGTATAAGGGCATCATTTCTTTGTCTTCAGAACTCGGAGCTTTACCCTTCTTTCCCATAATATCTTGAACACTTCTATGTATAGTTCTCTGATCTTTGTTCCTGCAGTTTACAAATGAGGTGATAATAATGATAAGAAAAAGGTGATGGGAAAGCTTTAAATGCTGAAAGAATATAAAATATACCACCTTATGTGAAATGGCTCTTCGATTAGATCAAAACCATATTCCATTAATGATTGCCAACTAACTCATTGATTAACATTAACGTGCATAACTAGGTCTCAGTTTATGGAAAAATCTTTTTCGAACAACGAGCCCTGAAGATTTGAGATAAGGCAATTTGCGATTTTCTTCGCAATATCGCGGATCGCAATATCGCAGACCACAATATTGTGGAATCGCAATATCGCTGGTTTGTAGTGTACAACAATCATGCATTAATGTGTTTTCTACGAAATGTGATTTTTTGTATGCACCATCACATATCGGTGGTTTAAGGCATTTCAACGTAAGTGGTGTTTGAAGCATGCGATGTGATGAATGTTTTTAGTGCGTAGTTTCACATCGTGATTTCAGAACTTAGAATTATGCTTGTAGGAAGGGATCTATTACCCTTTTTTTGATACGATGTTTCTTAAGGAGTGATTTTATTCTAACTTATCATAAAACTTAAGCCTTTTTAGATTTTTCGAGGGTATTCTCCTAAGTTTATGATAGTAATTTTTATTGAAAAAGGAAATATAAGCATTAACCGATTTTTTTTTAGGGTCCCCACTTATTTAGTATTAGTGATAAAAACTAAATAAGAAGGGGAGTTGTTGCTGGCCACAACAGGACCATCAAGGAAAAAGTCACTTCATGGAAAAGAATACTTTATTTTGTTCATTGATGATTTTTCACAATGTGTTGGATAGGTCTTCTAAAGCATAAAGATGAAACATTTGAAAAGTTCCAAGCCTTCAAATCTTTGGTTGAAAATGAATCAGATCGAAAAATCAAATGCCTCATATCTAATCAATGAGGGGAATTTACCTCAGATGAATTCTTTGACTTTTGTGAACAACATGGAATAAAACAGCAATTCTCCACCACAAAGACTCCTCAGAAAAATGGAGAGGTAGAAATAATGAACATAATTGTTCAACAAATGGCTCGAGCTATGCTAGATGAATCTATAACTCCTGCAACCTTCTAGGGTGAAGCTGCATTCACCGCCATAACTATTCTTAACCAAGCAAATGTTTAGGTAAATAGCGCTCAAACTCCACATGAAATTTGGTATGGTAAGACTCCTATTGTAAGATACTTTTAAGTTTTTGAAAGAAAATGTTATATCAAAAGGACTGATGAAAAACTTGGTAAGTTTTAGCCTAGAGTAGATGAAGGTATTCTTCTTGGTTACTCTTCTCGAAGTAAAGGATATAAATTTTATAATAAAAGACTTGGGAAAATTACTGAAAGTATTGATGTAATAGTTGATGAAGCATGAAAAAATCCAAAACAGATAAAAACAAAATATTATAACAATGAAGAAGATGGGGATTATTTTCCCACATCAAATCACAATGATATTGAATAATAAACCAATGAAGCACCAAAAGAAGAGATAATGGTAGAATAAAAAACTCTGTCCAGGTATGTTCAGAAAAATCATCCAGAAACTAAAATTTTAGGGGAAAAAGAGGCAGGTGTACAGACAAGAAGAACTATTACAGAAACCTCAAGCTATCTAGCATTATTGTCCTCCACCAAACCTCAAATTGTAAATGAAGCATGCAAAGATGAATGTTGGGTCAAGGCCATGAATGAAGAACTTGAGCAAATTGAAAAGAAT